>BJCM01084695.1:0-10970 GCA_018326385.1 Flaveria bidentis
GTCAAATCAATTATTGATTTGACCCAATCAATTAGTTGATCTTGAGGATGCAATTTCTCCCTTTAATTCCGAAATTAGTAGTATAAATAATAGGCTAGTTTATGAGTCTTTCATCTTACTTTTCTATTCAGTATTCAGTTTGTAATTTGGAGACTTGCCCCTCTCGAATCGGGCCACTATCGTTGGTTTTTGAATAAAAACTAGCCTATCTTTATCTTATTGTGATTTCGTTCCTATCAGGATATCTTTTAGCTCTTCATAAATTAAGATTGATTTGATGTGTAAATACCACTGAATGCATGCAGAATGCTTGCTCTTGAATGATTAGAATTAGCATATCTTGGTTTTGTTTTGCTATTCTTGAGCTGCTTCATTTTCTTCCTTTTGTCGATGATACCAATGGGTTATCAAATGGGATCGAAAATTCGAACTTGAGACTGTGTAATTTCTAGACTTACCTACAATAACTTGTTAGTATTGTGGTTACTTCTTTTGGCATTGATGGATACAAGATATCTGATGAAGTTTAAGGTATTAGAGGTGCTTGAGACTTGATGATTCATTGCCATTACCAGAGCAACAGGAGATTGCATTATGACTTATGAGGTTCACTTCAAACTCTGAATCTGAAACATGAAAATGTGATCAAATCATATTTCTCTTGGTGTTTGAAGACGAAATTCTTAAGTTTGACTTTAGTCTAAACAGGTTCAGATCATCTTTAGTTTACCAGTTTGATAAACAGATCAGGTTCTGGTCATGTGGCGGGTTTACTAGTTTTCTTTACATGTTAAAAAAATTGGTTTATGTCATAACTCAAATTTGGCTGGTATTTTAGGCTAGAAGTTAAAAGTTAAAAGAAATGGGCATGAGGTTTATAGTAACCATTTATACACATTTGTATTTTTGTTGTAAATTTGTAATCTCAAAGTTTTGATATGCCCAAATATAAAATACAGTTTTTCTCAGGTTGTACAAGTCATGCTCGTGTCAACCTATAAATACACGTTTTTGTGTTCGGATTCATGTCTCTGACTAGGACTGTCCGAGACCAAGGACTTCTGCTTAAAAAACATCTTTCACCTCTCCTCCACATTAGCATCATTAAGTTACAAACTACTGTTCGAAAATACTCTTAAAGCTGTCAATAATCTGCCAAGACAGATCCATAAATATACTTGAATCATTCAAAGACATTTATCATATATTATCTAACACATAATTTTAATGGTATAAGTTGTAACAGGTGTAGGAGATGAAAGTTTCATAAGGGACCACAAATGAAACAATTGATATGAAAATGTTTGATCCCTGAGTCTCAAAGCTTATCTGCAGCAGAGCTTTCAATAAATTCACGTTTGATACATAACCTTAATGTCAAAAATTGTAATGGTGCAGGTGATGGGCCTCCATTGCTTCATTTAATAATACACGCTACACTTAAAATTAAATACCATTAAAAAACATAAATTTAAATTCTAATTAGACGTATAGAGGACGAGAAATCAAACTAGATGTTTGGAAATAAAATCAGCACAAGATGATTTGGCGGTAATATAAGGTGACGTGGGCCCAAGCGTGGATGAGCAAGCTATAGTTTTTTTGGAGGTTTAAAATCGCTTATCAAAAGGGGTTTCACTGAAACGATCGTAACTTGGGCTAAAAGTCTCCGTTTTGGGCCTGTGACCAGTCAAAACGACAGTCGGAGCGAGGAGCCCGTTTTCACAAACAGCCATAGGCGGTTTGGGTCATCGTTTCGGCCCAAAAACGGTTTATTTTATGAGTTATTTACATTTTTGTCTTATTTTTACATTTTGTTGAACTTTACATTTGGCCCAGTTTTCGGCCCGTTTATGTTTTGTGGCCCATTCGACTTTTACTTTGTTTCTTTATTTGTTTGTAAGAGATGGGTGAAAGGATTATTGAAGTTTATGAAAAATTTGTTTTCTCTCTATCACCGTGTGTGTTAGTGTAACCTTGATTATCGGTATTCTTTGTGAATCAACGATAGTTAGAAGGATTGTTTCTGGTATTCTCGTTGAATCAACAGGTTCAATTATCTATCTTTTTGTTTCCGACTGCAGATAAGACGACTAAAAGTTATTTTGTAACAGTTGGGTTGAAACATTCTCCTAGTGAAAATATCGAATATAACAATAAATATTGAATATGATAATAATCGTTCTTAAGAAAAAGATATTTGGAAAGAAAATCTAGTTCCATGTATTTAAACCAAATTGGCCCAAAATTTATTAGATATTGTCATATTGAGTCTTGTTGTAACATTAAAATGTATTGAAACTTTTTTTGAAGTTCATCATTTCAAGTCTTACTCAACAATCATTTTTAATCCATCTCAAGTTTCATGTACAAACTTTCTCTCCTTCTTAAAATCTATATCATATCCAGCCACCATTGTTGTCTATCTCCGGTCGACTCAACCATCATCACCCACCACCACAACAAACATAAATCTCCACCTATCTCTCATCCACCAATCCAAACCCACGAAAGAACCACCGGAAACCCACCATAGAGCCATCGCATATTCTCAGGACTCCCATCACCACCACCACTAAATTTTGTTCCAACCTAGTCGTCCCTCCCTTTCTTTAGCTACTAAAAGATTGAAATGATCCTTGAACACCATCCATGAAAAGCTGAGGAATTGAAAAGGCTGGAGGGAGCTGGAGGAAAAGTAGAGATCATGTATGGTTTGTAATGGTTTATCTATTCTATCTTTTAAGGATCCCTTTGGAAAATGCTAAAGTTTGGTGGTCAACTTATAAACTCTTGAAACTCCACTGCACCCACCGACATACTATTTTAATAGTATATATAATATGATAATAAAAATTTTAGTTCGGTTTACAATAATTATAAGATGCAAAAAAAGCTATAGTAATAAGGTTACGGTTATAATAAAAACTAATAATAATCAATCCATTGTGTCATATAAATTTATTGTGTTAAATATAAGTTTATTGTATCATATATTATATATCATTTATTATATGTATTTATCGTTGTTTTTACGTTTAAATCATTTTGTTTTATTTTTTATTGTTTCTCTAGATTATATACACTTATTATATATCATTTTGTTAATTTTATAATTATAAGTGCACAATGATATACTTTCATCAATATATTTATCAAAACTCATAGTGTTGATTATAACATAATCTGTATTTTTGTTATTTTTTTTATACATTATATAAACTTATTGTTATCAATCATTACGTGTTACAATTAGAAGGACGCAATGATATTATCTTACCAATGTAGTTGTCAAAACTCATAGAGATAATACAATGAAGATCAAAAAACACAATGAGATATTGTGTTATTTTATCATTATTTTTAATGTATTAGATTAATTAATTGTTAATTTAATATTATGTTTTATATATTAGATATACACAACAATATTATTTCATCATAAGAATTTAAAAAAAAATCCATCACTTTAGAAAAACACCATAGCATTTATAAAAACACAATAACTAACAACAGACTTAATGAACTACATTAAGAAACACAATGACAAAATATGAGCTTAAAAATTATAACATACTGTGTCCGTTTTGAAGATAACAAATGCTCGTTTTTATGGTGTAATTTTTATAAAAAAATAATGCCGCACATAAAAGTTATTAACGTTAAAAAAATGTGGGAACTTACAAAAAGTCAATAAAACTAACTATTTTTTAAATACTCATCTAACAAACTGTTTTCTACAAATTAATCTCAACCATTAATTAAGTAGATGAATGATTGAGATTACTTATTACACTTTTTTTAGTTTTAAAATGCTTTTTATTTGAACATTTTTCTAATAATAGAAGGTTAAGGTTTAAAGATATTTTTAGTTCTATTTTCCTTAACATAATATATGAGCGGATAAAATCTTATTTTTTTAAAACAGCAAACACACGCACATGAAATACAACAAGGTTGATTATAATGGAGCAGGTTGTACACAAACATGCGTTTTTTACTAAGAAGGTATGTTAGCATCTTCCATTTTAAGTTGTTTAGTAAAGCAACACACTACTTTTTTTTTGTCAATCTCTTTAAACCTTTTACATTTCTTAATTATCACATGCTTTTGGTTATCATTCAAGATGCAGCACGCGTCCAATAGCAAGACTCATCATGAGGTGGTAAAATTTATTGTTTTTGTACAAATATATCCTTGAATTAAATTGTCGTTTACAACCGTTTCATACATAAACTTGAATAGATTATATTGTTTTAATGTGACATAAAACACAAAATGTGGATCAACATCGACCAACTCGTGTTAAAGCTTGATAATTTACAGCATGAAAGTGAAGACAATGTAGAAATAATTTATTTTTACAAGGCTTTTCTCTCCTTACAAATTGCAGTTACAACGGGAGTTTAATGATGAGGTATGAATTATGAAAAGTTTATATGTGTGCCTACTAAAAATTAAACTGAATGTGTTTTTTTATTTCTAATAAAAGAGTTTACATTTTACAACAATATGATGTTTCTCCTAACAATAATTAACAATGATTGAACATGTGCTTTCATTAAAATTTATATACATTTACAAATACTATATATTGTAAATATTTTATAAGGTGCATGATAAAACATGTGTTCGGTCCGTACTAAAATATTTCTTTTTCGGAGCGTATAAGGTATTAGTATTTCTCTAAAATTATGTAAAGTATCTTTTATAGAAAACAGGTTTAGTATTAAACTTTAAAAAAATAGAAAGTTCATAAATATTTAATTTTATATATATTTACAAATATTATAGTGTATATTTTATAAAATCATGGTAAACATGGTTAGGTCATTAGTAGTGTAAGTTATTAAGAACACATACATTATTAATATTTTTCTAACTTTATCTAAGGTATAGATTATATGTTAAGTCTTCACGTAAGTCATCATATTTATTTTAGTTATAGGTTAAGTTTTTATTTAATGTGTGTTAATATAAAAATGAGGTGTTTAGTTTGTATTTGGGTTGTTGTTAGTGGGATAAAATGCAGAGTAAACTGAACGTGTATATATGCATTCTAACTGGTTACTGTAGCAGTTACTTCGTGTTTAAAGTAAACAAAGTTAGTAAGTGGCTTCCTTCAACTTGTAAGGTTCTTTTACACTATATAAGGTTGCTTGAGCTCTTCATTAAAAATTAATCCACCATGTAAAATGTGTTGTTCGCTAATACTTCAGAAAAGTTAGTCTTATATTATACCATTATAAGTGGAGCTTTGTTTTGGCGTGCGGTGGTTGTTCATAAGCTTCTACATTTAAACTGCAAATTTAGCTTCGGTATGTAAAATTACTTAGTAAATTAAAAAATAGACATGCTAAAACATTTCAATTAAGAAATTGGCTTACACACACTCACTTTTCCATGGGTTATAGTTCAACTTTGTGCCTTTTATCGTCTACTTTCACTACATGTGATATATTCAGTTGTATGGTACACTAATTTTTACACTTACACATTCACACAAAGTAAAATCACCATGAACATAAACAGAATATGCAACTGTGAAAGCAAATTTAAGGATGAGGCATTAATTTGGATGATTTGAGCTCTTTTTTATAAATGTTTTCTAGTGGTTATAATTGTTGATATTGAATGTATGTAATATGATCAAAGATTGTTATACAATACTCTTTGTTGGTTTTTATTTTAGAAGTGTTGAATTTGTCACCGCTTTACATGGTTATAATGAAACATTGATGGATAATGGTTAGACTGGATGGTGAAAACTTTTGTACTCTAGGATGATTAGGTGGACACATCTTTAATGGTTGTTTTCTATGACGGGCTTCTTAATTCTTGTCTACTTATTGTCGTAAACATATTCACCTACTATATTGCATGCATTGTTTTTGTTTAAAATCTAAAGAAATATAAGTATGGTATTGTGTCGACAGAATACCCGGCCACCAGACGGGTATAAAATTAGTTATGTAAAATCCGGATAGTAGTAAGTTGTAAGCTACAAATTGTTTATAGATAAAACCTTATTTACTTTAAAAGAAAATGTGCATGGAGCAGATAATTTGTTCCCAAGTTAGGTAGATGTCTACACCAAAGAAAAACGACCTTTTTGTATTATGTAAGAGAAATGGAAAGTACTAGCATAGTAGCAAACTTAATTAAAATGTAATGATGTTGATATGTATTGTGATTACGTGTAATGAAAAGGTTATAAACCTGAAAATTGAGAAATTGTTCATGTGGCACAGATAAAGCAAAATATTATTAACCTTAACAATTTTTGTATTTGTGTATCCAAATTATCATTTTGCTTAAGAGTAGAAAATCACAAAAATAATAAATGCTTTTATTAATAATAACTAGCATTAAGCCCCTGCTTTGTGACGTGGACGTAAAACCATACCAGAGGGTAAAACTGTATCAAGTAGCGCCAATGTTACATTATCATTCACGACTAACAACATCGGAAAAGCCTCGTATTAAAAAAATATGAATGAAAAAGATAAACCTAACGGAAAGTAAACGTAAAAATGTCGAACCACGCACGTGAAACGTTAAACAACAAAAACAATAACTCAGTCGTTCTAGGACATCCGCGTTGTAACAACGCCAAAAAATAGACGTTGAACCACACACGCACGCTACATAATGTTAACGTGTAAAGTTGAGACTGAAACATAAAATTTTATAAAAGATGAAAAGTTTAGGAGACAAAAGTTGAAAATGAAAAGTTTTAGTGGATTAGATTGTAAAAGATATAAAAATATTGGGGATAAAAGTAAAAAACTAAAGATAAAAAACAAAAAGTTAGTACAATATATTAAAGCTAAAATACAATCTATAATGCATAAAATAATTGATAATTAGTAATATATATAATAACTTTTAATAGGAAGTGGATGTGTTTTTTCGGGTTACCTTCGTTGTTTCAGGTAGCAAAGGAGTGTATACTTCTTGACAAGTAATCGCTCACAACTCCTGCAACCTTCTGCCACACCACTCTGACAGTCACCTGTGCTAGTTGAGATAGTGGAGTTCCTTAAAACAAAGGAGTGTATATTTTTTAAGTGACATTTGTCTAATGGTGTAAATGATCCAAGCCAAAACTCGGCCTGTTTTAACTTTAGAGTGCTCGAGTTTGAGCTCGGCCCTTTCAAAGTTTTACTTTTAAAAATCAAGCTCGTCTCACTAGAAATCTCAAGCTCGAGTAGGACTTGTTTATGATTAATTATTAAAAACTTATTTTATTTATAACTAATATTATATATATATATATATTAATAAAAGAATGTTTATTTTGTCACTTGTCATATTCTTAAAATACTTTTTTTACACTTGTCGTTTTTCTAAACACCCGCACTTTATTTTCCCTCCAAAAGTTTATTAAAGTAATTTAAACACTCAAACAATTTTTCTCTTTTTATAAAAATTAATTTGATCAATTGATATATTTTTCTCTCTCATCTACATTTTTTTTTAAAATCAAACTACGTTTTTAAAAATAAATTTTATTAAGAAAATTAAAATTCATATATTTTATAAAACATTAAACCTTTTGAAACAAAATATTTTAAATTAGTTCTTTTTTAAAATAATTATAAAAATATGGAATTTTCTAAAAGTAGTTTTATTAAAACAACCAGAATAATTAGAAACTTGAGTTTTTAATAAACAAGATTTTTATAAACAATAAATTTTTATAATAGAATTTTAAAACAAATATTTGAAAATGAAACTATTTAAGAGATGTAAAAATAGTATAATTTTTTTATCTTTTGAACAAGTACGTATATATAATTTTATACATATCTCATATTAAAATATCGTATTTTAACTTTTTGTGTTTATTACTAACTATAAATCGTTTAACTAGACTATTTATATATATATATATATATATCTGTTTATAACTTATTTATTGTTTATTTACTTGAAATAGCTATTAATATGCAATTATAATCATATTTTATCTTCAAACATAGTTTTATAATTCATAAATTTTTATTATTAATTATTTATTATTTTATCTATTCAACCCATGTAATACACGGGATACTAACCTAGTATATATATATATATATAAATATATATATATAGGGGAAGGATTTATTTTTAAGAAAACTAATTTTAACCAATCAATAATTTTTATTATTGGTTTTATTTATTAGTTCTAAAGGGTGTTTTAGTAATTGTCTATATAACTTATTTTTAGTAAATTAACATTGTTGACTTAAATCTCATATTTTTTTCTATAATTAAGAAAATTAGTATATAGACCACTTCAAACAACCCAATTCATCGATCCTTTTGTTCTTCACCAGTTCTTTTTTTTCACAATTGTTTCTTCTTAATTTAGTGCTTCAATTGTTTCTATACAACAAAATTCAAGAAAAATCTAATCCATTGCAGCATTCATATACTCAAGAAGGTGATAGTTTCTTTATTCTTTTCTAATGATTGATCGATTCAAGCCCTATTTTCAATTTTTTTGATTTCGTATACCATTTAAAATCAATTACTACTCTTGCTTGATCAAAAGACTCACCAAGCTAATGAACAATCAAAACTTGAATAAATTGATAAAGAAATCCCCATCTAAAGAACGAGGATAATGATTTATGTATATGATTTACGGACGCGTAACTGCGTAACAGAAGAAGAAGATGTCTTTTGAAGAAGTTGATGATGATGAAAGAATTTGTCTTCATCTTCTTGTTTAGTTACATATATGTAATCGTTGTCACACCCCGACCGACAGCGGAATCATCGGGGCGGACGAATGTGAAACGATTGTTCATAGCACATGGAACTAAATAAGTTGTAATAATATTAAATATTATTTTTTTTAACATTACAAGAAAAAATTAATAAATATAATACAAACAAGATATAAACAATATCATAAGACTTTCAATTAACTAAGTCCAAGTCCTATATGAGCACGAAGAGATCTTCAAGCAGAAAACCTGAAACATGTTAAAAATAAAGGGTCAACTTTGAAAGTTGGTGAGTTTTCATGGGTTAAACGCATGCATATATATATATATATACAAAAAGGTTTACAAGTATCAATTCGTGTCAATGGTTATGAGTTAGCAAGTTTATAGAACACATACAGTTACAACCAAACCTCGACTTGATTGCAAGTTTATAAGATTGGCTAAGTGTACTTGGTTCCCATGATGAACAAGCATACGTCATCAGGAGCCGACAATACATCGGCTTTAGCACCAAATAGGCCTGTCAGGCCAAAAGATCTAGACGTCGCCAGACTAGCAATAGTTAATGATTGTAAACAAAATATATATCTCATATAAGACTTACAATAACATAAATAATCATGACAAAAAGGTAAATATGAATTGTATGTGCGTTTACAAGTATCAAGATGTTTACAAGTGTAAGTTTATAATGTTAACATGTTTCACCCCAAAATGTGTGAAATAAAGTAAAACGAGGTATGGAAAACTCACAAATATCTTAAATGTGCATTTATACGGTTAACATGTTTCACCCCAAAAGGTATGAAATAAATTAAAAAGGGGCATGAAAAACTCACATGGAAAACTCACAAGTATAGTGATGGTTGTAGAGTACATAAGAAAGCTTAGATGTCAAGAGTCAAGGGTGATGTCCTAAATGATAAAAAAAATAACTTGAGTTTGGAATTCAATACAAGAAGTTAGGACGCTTAGGAATATCAATAAGCGAAAGGTAGATTGATAAACAATTATTGTACCAATTTTAGATTATGGACAGAATGTTTGATATATGTTTGAACAGGTTTTAAAAATAGAAAACGGTTTCATAAAATTATAAAAATTTATAGTTGACTAGTTCAAAGTCTTCCGGACAACTTTCATTCAGAAATATTTTTATGAAAAGATCCGTAAATAGGTCAAAAAAGTAGCACAAGACAGAAGGTTCTGAAATACGCACTTATCTTGTGAAGGCTATTGTTGAGTTGTCTGATTGATTTTGAAGACGTATAAACTATCTTTGAAAAGGTAATTCAATGAACTTCATATTGGAGTCTGAGTTTACTCAAATTTAGTTTTTTATGATCAAGTTATGGTCGGTTGAAGTAAGATTATATTCTACCAGAATTGTAGTAAGGCACTTATGTGCACTTTTAAAATCGTTAAAGTATGAAACGGGTTAGATCAATTTATTATGTCAATATACGGTATATTAGTATTCATTTTAGTTATAAAAATATTCTAATACTTTGGCATAGCCATCATTTAGAAAAATAATCTTGTGGAATAACCGAATGTGGTGGCATAGCCGTCCATATGCAAACGAGATTCTTTGTTTATGTTAGTGTGTTGTTAGCTTGATTTAGGAATGTTAGTGATTATTATAAGGTTAGTGATTATTGAAATGTTAATGATCAAATGATAATGATTAAAATAAAAAAATATTTGGTAGAAAAAAGAATAATAGTAAGAACATAAAGTCATGAGAACTATTAGATGTTAGGATGATTGAAATGTATAATATAAAAACAATAAAAGATTATCTTAGTATTAAGAATTCTTGAAATTTCTTGTAAAATAAAATTTTTTAAATTGATCATAACCAATGGATGAAAGAAAGATATGAGAGTGAGAGAATGAGCAAATGAAAAGTGAGGCTTAAGGCTTGCTTTTATAGTTAAGGTTAGGAGTAAGTTATAAATGATGTTAACGGTGATTTATAAGTCTTTTAAAAGGAGGTTAAGATTAGAATTTGAAATAAATATAAAATTAAATAATTTAAATAAATAAAGAATACTTACAATTTAAACTTTAAATTTATTAAAACTTTAATTTTAATTTAACAACTTCTTTTTTATTAAATCTTTGTAGACTTTATAAATCTAATAAGAACTTGTAATTTGATTATTTATTTTAATTGAATATTTAAAATCTTATAAATATTAATAACATTTTATAGACTTTACATATTTGTAAAAATAATGATC
>BJCM01084696.1:0-12184 GCA_018326385.1 Flaveria bidentis
TAAAGTTTATATTTTCTTATATTATTTATAAAACTAGAACTCGCTCAGCGAAGCTGACTTTTATGCATAATAGTTGGCAGGTAATTGCTGATGCTGAGGATGGCACCGGTTGGAGGCTACTTGGATGGATATGGATGGCATTCCTGTTTATGAAATCTTTTATTGTAATTTAAAGGAAAAAGTACTATGTTTTATTTACAATTAAAGGACAAATGTAAGAGTACAATATGATTTCCAAGTTTTAAATGAATGTCTATTTAATTCCGTTGTAATGTTTTGTTATTAAAATGATTTTATACTATGATTCACCAACTGTGAGGTTTCCCGGGAACGGGGCCTTACATGAAAAGAGTATTACGAGACAATATAGTGCTCCTAGTACTTCTCAGCAAAATGGTATTACTGAGATGAGAAACATGATACTAATTGAAGCTGCGAGAACTATGTTGTTTGACTCTAAACTGCACATCACCTTCTGAGCAGAAGCAGTAAACACTGCTTGCTATGTGCAAAATAGAATTTTGGTAGTCAAGACTCATGGTAAGACTCCTTATGAACTTTGGCACAAGAGAAAACCTTTTATTGGTTTTCTTATGTCATTTGGATGTCCTTGCACCATCTTGAATACCAAAGACCAAATAATCAAATTTGATAAGAAATAAAATGATTTTATGCTATGATTCACCAACTGTGAGGTTTCTCGGGGACGGGGCCTTACATGAAAAGAGTATTACGAGACAATATAGTGCTCCTAGTACTTCTCAGCAAAATGGTATTACTGAGATGAGAAACATGATACTAATTGAAGCTGCGAGAACTATGTTGTTTGACTCTAAACTGCACATCACCTTCTGAGCAGAAGCAGTAAACACTGCTTGCTATGTGCAAAACAGAATTTTGGTAGTCAAGACTCATGGTAAGACTCCTTATGAACTTTGGCACAACAGAAAACCTTTTATTGGTTTTCTTATGTCATTTGGATGTCCTTGCACCTTCTTGAATACCAAAGACCAAATAATCAAATTTGATAAGAAATAAAATGACGGACACTTTATTGGATACTCTTCTCAAGCCAAGGCTTATAGAATATACAATCTTAGCCAATATGACTTTCAATGAGCACACTCCTAGTATGAAGGGTTCTGGTCTTGATTGGCTATTTGATCTTGATTTAATTACTAACTGTTTTAACAAATATTGTTAGAATGTTTTGGAGTCCATAGATATGTTATCAGCAGATGATCCTGATCCAAGATTTGAGTTGGGAATGACTTAATGCTAGTTCAAGTATATAGATGACCTTATCTTTAGGTCAACCAATCGAAAGCTCTGTAAAGACTTTGAGAAGCTGATGAAGAATAGATTTGAATCAGTGCAATGGGATAACTCAACTTTTTTTCTAGAATTCAAGTGAAGCAAGTTGACAGTGACATCTTCATAAGTCAGTCATAGTATGTACAAAACACAATTTTACAAGATTCAACATGACTGATTGTAAGATTGCAAAGACAGCCATAGCTAGAAACCATTCCCTTGGGCCTGACATTGAGGGGGAGTGTGTAGATGAACATCTTTATCGGACTATGATTGGGTCTCTTATGTATCTTACAGCTAGCAGGCCTGATATCATGTTTGCCATATGCATTTGTGCAAGATATCAAGCCAATCCCAAGATGTCACACTTAGTCACTATCAAGAGGATTCTAAGATACCTTAAAGGTGGTGCTACATTAGGCCTCTAGTATCCAAAGAATTCTGACTTCAACATGTATGCATATACAGATAGTGACTATGAAGGCTACAATATGACTACAAAGTCTACATTAACTGCTAAAGCTAAATACATTGATGTTGCTAGCTGTTGTGCTCAACTGCTTTGGATTTAGAATCAGATGCTAGACTATGGATTTTACTTTAAAGAGATTCCCATCCACATAGACAACAATAGTGCTATCTCTATTACAGAGAATCCTGGGCAGCACTCAAGGACAAAACACATCAACATCAGGTATCATTTAATTAGAGATAACTTTGAAAAAGGATTAATCAAACTGGTCAAAGTTAACATAAATGAACAACATGCAGATCTGTTTACCAAAGCTTTTGGTGAACAGAGATTTAAATATCTTATACCAGCTATTGAGATGATTAACTTTGAATAGATTTTCTTTAAACTTAATTCATATTATTTCTAAAATCTATGTGTTCTAATTTGTCTATTTCATTATCTTCATAAGCCATTGTTTACTTTGAAATAAAATCTTTTAAAATTTTATCTCTTAAATTATTCAAAATTTTGATCATTTGTCTTCGGAAGATATTTCTTTACCTTCGGAAGAAAAAATAATGTCAGCCAAAACAAATAACTACTTAGTTCAACTTACTTTCGAAAGAGATTTTTCAAATGTCTTCCGAAACAAAAATTATAAGTACTTATATGTTTTTGATGAAGAATTTTTACTCGAAAGCAATTAAGTCTCAGAAGCTTTTATTTCTCTGAGAATAAAAATCTTGTGGTTTAAACATCTTCCGAAGTAAAATTATATATAATCTTTGAAATTTCTTCCGAAGCCATTTTAGCTTCGGAAGCTTTTTATCAACACTTCTGAATACAAAATACATTTGGAAGATATTCAACTTCCAAGTAAACTACCTTTGTGGGCACTTTTTCAGAGGTGGGACCGATATCCGGATTTTAAAGTTTATCATTTTTTATTAACCTTGTCTCAACTCCCGTTCATATAAATATACCCCAACGGTTGCCCCTCTTTCACTCTCCTTCATCTGCAAACACTCTTTAACCTAAATTCACCCAAAATCGCCTTTGTTCTTATCTTCCTTCACTTTTAAGGTTTCTCAAATGGCCAACCTCAATCATAGAAACAATCCCAATTTCACCATGCAACTCCACAAGCAGCACAATTAGGTTGCTCTATTGGACTCTGAGAAAGATTCTAGTTTCTCAAAGATCTGCCGTTTTCTTGCTTTATCTAACTACTTCACGTCCCTTACCATTAATCCTCCTCTCTGTGAGGATTATTTGTTAGAATTTTGAAAGACCTGTCAAGACGTTATTATGGATGGGGAGAATACAATGTCTACCACAGTGTAGGGGAGGATAATGTTCATTACTCCAGCCATTATCAACACACACCTTTAGCTGGATGATGTAGAAGGTGGATTGTCTTTCCTTAAAGAAGCTGTAAATCATTCTTTTGAGGAGATGTGTTATGAAGGAGAATTCTCTGTAAAGAACTTTTCGAAAA
Source organism: Flaveria bidentis (assembly GCA_018326385.1). Classification (NCBI taxonomy): domain Eukaryota; kingdom Viridiplantae; phylum Streptophyta; class Magnoliopsida; order Asterales; family Asteraceae; genus Flaveria; species Flaveria bidentis. Next base: position 3,267 of record BJCM01084696.1, read on the forward strand.
GGGAAGGTCTCATTCCTGTGGAAGTACCTGCTTCATGTGATCATCCACAACTTATCCAACAAACATGGTGGATGGGGCCCAATTCCTGAAGATCTCTCCTTCATAGTTTATGGAATGGTCCAGGGGGTCAATTCAGGTATTCATAATTTGTGTATACCAATTTTGTTGCTAATTTAGTCTCCTTAGAGCATTATATGTTCCTTAGATATGTTCAACATATTCTCAACTGTGAACTGAGCTCACAGTTGAGGAGAACAGGTAATATTCTTAAATTGAGACTGAAAACTTTGGGTCTATAATTATTCTGGTTAATTTAATAAGATTGTTTTTAGAAACGTTGACCATTTTTATAATGGTTAAAAAATGACCGATTTAAAATATTTTGTTTTAAAAAGTTTTAGTGTTTTTGAAACATTTATATTATATAAAATAATATTAGTAGTTATATTTTAATAAAAAGATGTGATTTTTTATTTTCTTAATAATATCTAGTTTAAAAAGATACCTTTATTTTAAAAAAATCTAAATGAGAGAGATATATTATAATTAATAAAATTGATCTTTAATAAAAGAGAAAAAAATAGTTTTAGAGTTTTAGTTATTATAATATCATTTTGCCGGGAAAAATAATATGAGAATGTCTAGAATAATGACACGTGGGAAAAAGGTGTGTCAAAAGAGTGATAAGTGACAAAATAAACTTTTCTTTTACTAAATACTATATATTTAGAATCAGACACACTTATTAATATATTAAATTATATTAAAACTTTTAAAAAAATTTCTAGATGCATGATTACCTATAGAGTTTTGTTAATTATTCATATAACTATTGCTTTCGCTAAAATATGGAAAGTGTTTTTTCAAAATTAAAACTTACAAAAAGTATTTAAGAGCTACAATGTCACAAGAAAGATTGAACGACTTAGCTAATTGGTCGGTACAAAATATATTGATGTGTGTTTTGATATATAAATTTTAACAATGGATTTTACACGATTAAGCTTTAAAATTATATAATGATTTTTATTTTATGACTAACTACACACACAATAGATAAGTGTATCTATCAGATAGCATAATACATTTTAATAATAACCAAGTATCAATCCGTGAACACTAGAGCTCCTAATACTAAGTCTTTGTCATTATCTAGCCTATGAAAGATGATTTATGAATAATATGATTAACTAATTTTGCTTACAATTAATCTAATTGAAGAAAGTAGACAAAGATGATGATAAACAATTAGAGAAGATATCACTTAGATTTCAAATCCGCTTAGCAAACAATAACAACATACATGAACCTATTGTAAGATCATTTTCTACGCATGAAACATGCATGTAAACTAGATTCTTGTCAAGGTTATCTAATATACAACTCTTTGGAAAACTGAACGATAAACACATAGGCACCTAAAGTTATGCTATGAAGACCTAGTGATATAATTAAGTCAAAGTTAAAAAAGGTTAGGACTCTAGTCAATGATACCTCACCCACATATCTTTAAAAAGGTAACACAATAAACACATGATAACCACCTAAATTCGTGTAATGTAACAATAGCTATGTAAATTCTTCAATTTATGAATGTCCTAACATGTATACACGCATAATAAATTTGTGTATTATCTATGGTTACGTATACATTAAGGTAGGAGATATTCACAACAAACACAATGGTTTTCACAAACATATCTATAAGGATGCACACTTGTTTAACTTTACTAAATAATCAAACCACATCTACCATTCTTAGTCAAATGCCATAAACCACACGCTAATGTATGCATTTCATGAATTGATGTTCTAAAACATAAAGTTTTCTAACTTTATGTGATTATAAGACCTACAAGAATCATCATTTCATCAAGTTCAACAAGCATACATAATCATTGAAGAACATTTATAACCTTGTAATAAACATTAACCCAATTATCACCAAAAGTTACATGTAAAATATCAAAGAATGCTAAGCCTTATCTAATCTTGTTTGATGATGTTTGATTAAGTTTTGATCTTAATTTTTTCATGTAAATATAATGTTTTTACCATTCAAGTAACTAATCAAATAATCTTACAATATAGTATCTAGGCATATAGAAATACATCAATCATAAAATTCATATACAAGAATTTCATGCACACGTAACTTTTATGTATACATGCATGCATGCTTATGTATCTTATGTGCATGTATAATTTAGCATGCAAAAACTCATACAATTAACTAAAGTTACCTTATTCATATTTTATAAGATATAAGCATTTATTATCAATTTATAGAAATATTAAACTACCTAATTAACCTTTGGTTTAGTGTTGTCACACACAAGTTGTATAGATGGTCAAAAAATATTATACGACCCATATAACATTTGGTGTGTACAAGGTCAAGTTAGTCGCCTCATGTTAGTCAGGAAACTGTATGACCTACATGACTTCTGTCACAGGACCATATCATAGGAAAACACACCTCATACGGCTCGTATATGTGACGGAAATATGTTGTACGGCCAACATCATTAGTGGGTTCTAAATAATAGTGGTTGATGTCCACATAACAACGCCCTTATCATATTATTTAGAACATAGAACCATATTAGTTTTAGATAATTTTAGAATTCTATACATATGGATTTGTAAGTAAAAATAATTAAGAAATAATAAGTTAGGGTTTAAGGCATGAGCATGAAAACATATGGACTTGTTAAATATCTTTCATGTGTGAAAGACATAACATCAAACGAAGTTTTCCTAATGATATCTATCTTAGATATCACATTTATATTGACAAATAAAAATAAGGCTTGTTAATGAACTTAAGGGAATAAATTTATAGTCATTGATTTGTTACGATAATGATTTTGTTAGTTTACTCTAGATTTTCTTTGGAAAAAAACCAACACAATCACGGTCGGCTTAATGTTTTTTTAAACCCAAATCTAACTAAAAAATGAGGTCTTTTGAAAAAAGAATTTTATTGAGACTCTTCTTCTTTATACAGGCTTAGGATCGACATTAGTAAACTATATGTTTATAGTTGGCGAGATATTTTTAAAGAAATATACATTGTGTATGTATAACTGTTTAGATTAAATTCATTTTTCTAGCTTCATATGATGCTAATTCGTTGCATTCGAATCTCAACTAAATTAATAAAGTGTACATTAAAGGGTAAGGCCCAACTAAATTAATAAATTGTCTAGCCTAGCCACACATATAAACCTACTTTACAAAATTTAGAGGCCCTTCAAAATTGGAGGTTCAATGGGCATGAGTCGGCCCTAAACACAATAAATGAAGAGGGTGAGCGTGTTAGTTATCAATGTGTGGGTATTTTTAAAAAGCGTGGAAGGTTTGAGGATTCGAGAATATTAATGATGCTCGACTTAACTCTCGTTTTGCATAAGTTCCAATAGCGTTCGACTAATTTTGCAATCTTGCACTCCTTATAACACCATGTCAAGTTCCTTTCAAGGTGAATTTTTACCTATTCTAGTACACGCCATCAATAAAAAATCATAAAGAGAATAATAATTCATGATGAGGTTATGTGACATAAAAATGTGAGAATTTTATAAAGAAACCCCTAATAAAAAAATCATAAAGGCTCTATAATGGGTCAATTAGAAATTTATGTTTTTTTAAGAACGGTTAACTATTAGACATGTTTAATTATTACTAACCATTAGTTCGTAAAAAACATTATAGGTCAAATTTGTTTGGTTAATAATGACCATAAATTCAAAACAAGAAGATCCTCAACCTCATATCCTTAGTCATATACTTTTTCCACTTTTAGAAATTATATTACAAAATAAGAATCATCAATCCTTAGGAGTATTAAAGGAACCTCCCAAATCATCTTGTAATCTTTACTAAAATCACAAGCTAAACGAAGACTAAAGACAATGGCCAATGCTAAGTACACGTTAAGTCTCGTTTCTATTTTCGTTGTTATCTTATTAACACAATGTCCGAAGGCATACTCAGCGCGTACCCATGCCCCCACCCCTGCCGCTAGCGATGACGATTCATCCCCTACGCCTACCCCTATCCTCTCATCGGGACCTGCTGACAGCCCACTCTCTATGTCTGAACTTTTTGAACTCTCATTGCCTAATATTGGTGTACAAAAGGCGGCTGTTACACCACAAACCAAGGGGGCTAAAGTTGCAAACAAAAAGCTAGAAGGAATCGAACATAAAATTGATGAATTTAAAGCGGTCCTAACAAAACTACAAGCGGAACATGGAACTGAATCATCGAAAAAATGCCTCGCGCAATGTCAAGAAAATTTCGAAGATGCAATCGATGGTGTCAAAATAAGCATGGAAAGCATCAACAACCAAGACCTCACTAAGGCTAATGTTGATATTTCTCGTATTTCTACTGACATTGAAACGTGCAACGATTGCTTCATAGAATTGGATGAAGAAGACAAAGATGTAGCTGGTTTTATCGATTGGGTTAAGGCAGTAACTAAAGAATGCCTTAATGATCTCAAGCAAACATAAAACTAAATACCAACTGTTATTAGTATATTAATGAGCTTTTTGATCTAATCATATTCATTTACATATTGTAAATTTTACCTCAGAGAATAAATATAGGGTTTTAGACATGAAATAATATAACAACATTGTTACAAGTAAGATAAAAATCAACTCTTTTTTTGAAGTTTTGATGATTTATATGTATCTCTTTATACAAGTTAAGCATGGAAATTTAGATGACCTAAAAATAAGTTATCTTGAAGAAGAACTTATTTTGATAATATATAAATACTAACTAGCTCGAATTAATTTAAGCGGTTTTTAACAAATTCTAGAAGAAATTATATATCTAACATTTTTTAAGGTTAATGGATTATAATGTAATGTTAAACATAAGGTTGTGTTATACAAACATTTTTTTTTGTTATTTAAACACCTTATTGTCTCTATCTCTCTTCATGTTTCTATATGTATGTATAGAGAGAGATAGAGATGATAAAAATAAATAGGATGTACCTATAACATACCCCTAAAGATATTGGGGAAGAGGTTAGCCAAGTTGAATCTCCGGTGTGTGAAATGACATTTGACAACTTAGTGAAAAAGACATTTATACAAATACGTGGTGCGCGTGGATAATAATTAGCAGAAAATTTAAAAAAAAAGAAATTTGTTCAAACATTTGTGGTGAAAATGTTCATTTTGGTAAATGGGGTTTTATCTAAAAATCATGTTTTAAAGGATTTCAATGAAATTTGACGTAATAACACCCACAATATAGTTTTCTGATTGAGTATAATATCATGAAGATCAAACAAAATTGAAACAAAACATATTACCACATGACAAAATCAAGAAACCTTCAAGCTCCGATTACTACCTTGGAGCAATTTAAGTAATTTTATGATGGATATGGAATTATAAGTAATATTTATATAAAGAAATAAACGGTTAAAACCAAAAAATGACAACGTAAAGTTTTCATATTGTGTTGGGTTATACATACCTTCCTTTCTGCTTGTCATACTCTTTTAGAAAACTAATTTTAAAACTTTTCATATTTCCCCATTATAAAATCATTATTTTTTTAAAAAACTTTTTTATTACATTTTTCTATCTTTACATTCAAATTAAATTAAACTAGGTTTATTCTCCCCGCGCTTCGCGGCGGGAATAAATTCCGTTAAATGCAAATGTACCCGCTCAACGTTTAAGGCTCGAGAATAAACCATATTACATTGTCATTTGGTGTGTTTAAGACACCAAAAGAAACCCAATTACATCATCATTGCAACAATTAGAACACACTCAAACTAAACACCCACCAAACAAATATCAAGGGAAAAGTAATGTGTTCTCAGATTACGGCCTACTCATCATCATCGAACAAATATAATACTCGAAACATTCAAACGACAACCCAAATTAATAGAAGTAGCAGTACATAGAGACTATCTGAGCACCTTTTAAATCTGAAGATTTCAAAAGAAAGCCTCAAATAACAAATTAACCACATCTAATCGGTTCTCAGGTGAGGCATTCCTCATCATCATCAAAGAAATCAACAAAAGCCAGCCAAAACATATGTAACAGGTTTAGAGGTGAGGCCACCTCATCATAATCGAAGAATTTTTCCACCACCAGCGAAAACCCCAAAAGGGTCACCTGGAGAAAAGTAGAAGGAGCAACAGAGGTTGTCATACCACAACCATTAAGGATGACCATAGTCGAGAACTACCTCCTACTCCACCTCAACCATAAAGGGGAGGCAGAGCGGCAATAGAGTCCACCGCCAAGACACCCTTTGATGATCAGCGACATGGAGATGCCATTAATCTGTAACTGCCACATTGACCTAAGCCACGAAGAACAGCAACTGGAAAATTGGTTCAATTCTAGTCACCGCCATGTAACAGACCACAATCGATCTGGGCAAACAAACCCGAACCACCACCATGCGAGAATAGTGGCGACGGCGTCGGTGTCACCGCCAACCGGTATACGAACGGTCACATCCATGGCCGTGGCGGTGCATCAGACCGCCGCCATGCAACTAGCCACAATAGATTTGAGCGAACAAACCCGAACCACCACCATGCAAGCACAGTGGCGACGGCGTCAACGTCACCGATAGCTGCCAGCTCGCATGCCAACAGTCATATCCACGACCATGGCGGTGCAGCGGACAGAATGACAACGGTTGCCCTCCTGAGACAAACCCTAACCACCATCATGTTTATACGGTGGTGATGGATGCGTAATCACCGATAGCGAGGCAGATTAGATGGTCATAGAGAGAGTTACTTTTTCTCTCTCTAGAATGAACCGAAAGAGTGAATGAAGAAACCTTTCCTCTGGTTTATCTATAAAGAGACCGATAAAAAAGGGTGTAAAGTGCAAATTACTCAAACTATTGTGGTAAAAAACAAAAACATCATAAACACAACTATTCCTATCATATTGCAAATTTAATATATAGGATAATTAATGTTTGAATTCTAAATCAATTAATATAATTTTATTTTTTTAAATAATTTCAAATGTTGTATGATTATATTAAAGAGAAAATTACATAGATGGTCCCTATGGTTTGATCAGATTGCATGATTTGTCCCTAGGCTTTAAAAATTACAAAGATACTCTAATTTTTATGTAATCATTGCATATTTGGTCCCCAAATGTTACAAAAGTATAAAGTTAGTCCGAACTTTTATGTGGGTGTTGCATTATTTGTCCCTATAATTAAATTTTTATGTTAGTTCAAAGTTAATAAAATGCATAAAAAATGAATGAATTTAGTGTCAGGGACCAAACATGCAATGATTACACAAAAGTTTGGACTATCTTTGTAATTTTTAAAAGTTTGGGGACCAAACATTCAATTTGGTTAATCCATAGGAACCATTTATGCAGTTTTCTCTATATTAAATTAATAATACACTTAATAGATTTGTTAATATGAAGAGATAAGTGTTTAATAAGAAAATTAATTAATTGTAAATAATCATATTGATAATAAACCATAAAAAACAACATATACTCTAAATAATTTGTTAATATAAAGTATAGTAAGCATATATACTAATAAATGAAAAGCAATTTTGTTTCATTCGAGGAAATTAGTCACATATATACATGATAACTTTTAATATAAACTTGAAAGTCTTAATAAAAAGGTATAAAAATATAAAGAAACAAAGGAAAAAAGTTTGATTTACATATTAAAAAATTATTTATACATCTATGATATCACTTGAAAAGCTAAAAAATTGATGAATATACACTCGTAGATGAGGCATATACTGTTACTGCCATCCATGATGTTTATAGTGGTTCTATAGTGTTATTGTAGTTGACATTAGGTACTCTCCTTCTAATTTTACCATGATATAACATATATCATGTACATGTGCAATATTAATAGCCTGAGGGTATTTAATCTCTTTGTTGCCTTTCCAAAGGGGAAAGCAAGTGCTTAAGCCTTTTTTGCTCAAAAGAATAAATGATAACACTAAACCGATTTACAATCAAGACGCCTATGTCAAGCATATTCATCCACTTTCTTTGCGATACAGTATCAGTTCCTACAAAACACAATGACTCATGTATTTCATCAAAGTCTTTTCCAAACACATGTTTGTACCAATTTTCAGCTTGATGCAGCTCATTCAACAATTGATATCGAATTTCAGGCTATTGATCTTCACTGAGCCCGAGACAAAAAACTGTCACACCCCGATCGATGGCGGAATCATCAAGGCAGACGAATGTGAAACATTTCTTCTTGCTCATATAGGACTTGGCATGAAACGGGTTAGAACAAATTTATTATGTCGATATATTATATATTAGACTTCATTTGAAATTATATAAAAATATTCCAAGACTTCGGAATAGCCATCACTTAGGGAAATAATCTTGTGGAATAACCGAATGCGGCGACATAGCCGTCCATATGCAAACGTGATTCTTTGTTTACGTTAGCTTGATTTAGGAATGTTAGTAATTGTTATACGGTTAGTGAATGTTAGAACATTAATGATCATATGATAATGATTAAAATTAAAAGAGATTTAGTAGAAGAAAGAATAAAAGTAAGAATACAAAGTCATGAGAACAATTGGATGTTAAGATGATTGAAACAACATAGAAATACATAATATAAGAACAATATAAGATTACCTTATGTAAGGCCCCGTTCCCGGAGACCTCACAGTTGGTCATTCACAGTTATAATTACATGAAACATTATAAACTTACAAATTTAAGCAGTGGAATTAATTTTAACAAAAGCTATTTATCTCATTATAAACACTGTTGTTAAGCAATACGCCTTGGTTTAATCAGTTTACAAAAGAATAGTTTAACTGCATTACAAAACAACAGTGATTTCTTATTAAGAATGGATGTCAGTCT
>BJCM01084697.1:0-12637 GCA_018326385.1 Flaveria bidentis
TTTATAATGGTTTTTTTGCTACTATTCAATGTGATTTTTTGCATTTTTTGTTTTATAATAGCAAGCAATGTCTTGAGTTATTATCGTTAAAAATAGATTACAAAATAAAGTTTATTTAAACAAAAGTTAAAAAAAAAGTTTTGGTTAAAATGGTTAAAAAAGTTTAGTGAATAGTGGATTAAAAAAAAGTATTGTAACAAATGGGTTAAAAAAGAAAGTTTATTTATATGTGGCATATATGAAAATAAAGATTAATAAAGGATAAGAACAAAATAGTTATTTCTTAATAAAATTTTAATGAATTGGACATATATAATATCTACGATACTTTATAAGGGTATATATGATATATTAATTTTTACAAGGATATATATGATATTTCAAAACTTTGTAAGGGCATATATGAAATTAACCCTTTATTATTTAACATTATAACTAACTAAAATTTAAAATGAACTTTTAAATGAATAATATTAATTATAATTAAATTAAATAGTAAATAAAGATTAATTTTGTTCAAAAATCTACTGCTAACGATACAGAAATATCATGGTATCTCCAGTGTATCTCTAACACAAACAAATGCCACATGAGCGATACATCTATGCTTTCGTATCACCACATGAATATACAAAGGCTAAAATTAAAAACTCCAAAGTAAAAGGCTATTTGAGTAAACAATCAAATAATCAAAAACTATTTGAGTAATTTTCCCTTTATAAAAGCCATCCTTTGGATGCATATAAGCCAATCCCCCTCAGGACCAAGATCATAAATAAATTTGTACATTTCAGCTACTTTTTATAAAATTTATAGTTCACTGAATGCAACTACAACTCCATAATAAGCCAATATTTGAATGTTTCTGCTTGATTTCGTCACCTTTAATAAAAATTCTCAACCCGACATCAAATAACTATGATGCACAAACATTTGATGACTGCAGTTGTTACAAAAACAATATAAAATCCTAAAGTCATGCTACAGCAGCCTATTAAGCTCACTGCAACAGAACACATTTTAATCCACAATTATTAAACATTATATATGTCCTTACCCTTGATTACTTTCGCCTTGAATCCCATTCTTGCTCCTAGAAAACAGTTTTTCAAAACCGTTCTTGCTTTTAGAATGACCACCAAAGCGGTTTAATGATGCAGCAGATGAAGTTGATGAAGAAGATGAAGATGGTGACTCGTCATTATCTCCTTTCAATGATAAACTGCAGTTGTTTTCAGCTTGTTTTGTAGGAATTAGAGTCTTTTTAGGCATGAATGTATCGTTTGAATGCAACTTCCATTGCTCGCTTGTTTTTGAAACAGATGAATTTGCAGAAAAACCAGGTAGATTTGCAGTATCAATCAAGAAGTCTTCAAGTGTCGCTAAAGATTCTAGCTGTCTTGCTAGTGATGATATTGTCTTTTGGCACTCAGATAGTCTATCAGCTGCTGCTACCTCAAGATTCTGTAAATATAGCATTTAATTATTACTCTTAACATTTTTTTTCCTCAACCAATAATAATAATAATATGTTAGTGAAGTAAGCTGATCCCATTAACAATATCATTCAAAAGTAAGCCTGAAGAAACAGGTGGGAGGGACAGTAAGCTAACAGGTCAAAATCTTAGAAACCCAATTTGGTTCAGGTCAAAAATGTTTCAACAAAGATGGCCTCAGGTTGAAACAGGTTGTGTAAGTTGAAATCAGTATGAACCGGGTTGTTTGACCCCTAAAAAATCAGAAACAAATTTTATTTATTTAAACATCAAATGTGATCACAAAAGGTCAAATACCCATCTTAGACTCTTAGATAACCCATGAGAAAGTGTACCTGTTTAACTTTTAATTCATCATTTGATCTAGCAACCATCTGAAGCTTGACTTCCTTGGTTTTCTCCACTAGTTCCTTTTCCAATTTCTCACATTTGGTTTTCATGTCTAATGAAAAGCGCCTTTCTTTTTCAACATCTGCCTTTACCGAATCAACTTCTGTAGACATGATTCGGGCATTTGTTTCCATATTAACAATTTGAGACTCAAGCATCTCCTTTGACTCGTTGACCATGATCAACTCCTTTTGTAGGTCAACCATTTGACGTTTGGTATCAGCAAGCTCAGCATTTGATAAAGCAAGAGATTCTTTGCATGAACTTAAAGCATTCTCCAGTTCACATTTTTCAGCTTCTAATCTCTCTAATTTTTCTTTAAGATCACTCACCTGTTGATTCATCACTTCAAGCTCATTTTTCATGGAATTATCTTCGGTTTCAGAATTACAACAAGGGGTTTCATTCTGACCTTCTGGTAATGAAGCAATGCGCTCCATTTCCAAAAAATCATCCATAATATTATTAATTTCAGAACAAGAAGTTACATTTTTAGCCACAGATTTTCCATTTTTGAACTGATCAAGCTCAGCCATTAATGCCAATGCCCATGAATCTGAACACCCTTGTTCGCTTTCATTATGCTCCATATTATTCATTTTAAATGAGTCAACTGACTGACTGTCTGTAAGAGAATCAACACAAAATGAGGAAACTGAAACTGCTTTATTATTATCATTAACTAGAGGAGCTTTACGGGTCAATGATTGTAACTTCCTGCACTCAGCTTCAAGTTTTGCCACTTTCTTTATGCTTTCTAACTGTTGTTTACTAGCCGTTTCTGCTGCTTGTGTGCTCAAATCTCTCTCAATTGTCCTGATTTCTAATTCTTCAGACTGGGCATTAAGCTCAAACTTAAGGGTCGAGTTTTCTTTCTCTAAATTCTCAAGCTTTACAAGAATATTTGAATCAATGGCCGGGGAGATTTCAGGTTTACTGGCCTGTAATTTTGCCTGAAGACTACAAATGTGGATTTCAAAATCCTTTTTCGTTGATTCCCATTTGTGTGTTTCCTCTTTTATAACTTCATTAATCTTTTGCTCTTGTTCTTCCTTTGCCAGCCTAAGCTGTTTAACACATTCCTTAAGAGCACCATCTAAATGATTAGTTCTAACTTCAAGAGCCAAATTCTGCTGCAAGGCTGCCTCAAGTTCTTGTTTTAATTTTGTAACTTCATTTTCTGCCTTTTCCCAACCTAAAATTAAGAAAATTATAGAAATGTTTGTTGTATATGTGTTTTCAAAGTGCTTATATGATGTTGCAAACAAACAAACAAACAAGCATAACAAGTAAAATCTAACTTAATTGAGAAGAGTGAGATAAAAACAAACCTTTCTTCTACCCTAGGAGGTAGATAGGATGCACTCACTAAGACCCCCAGCTTAAAAAAGAAAGCCTTTTTCACACATGAGATTATATGATATTAATTAATCAAAATCAGATAATCAGGTGTATGAAACAGGTTGTTACTCAAAAACGATTACCAATAATTCAATAATTAGAAGTAAAATATGTTTACCAAAGCTCAAGAACCAGTCATGCTAATTTCAAATTGCAATAACTAGATAAACAGTTCAAATAATACCTGCAACTGCTTCTTCTGCAACTTTAGCATGTTGCTTAACTAGATCCTCTTTGGCACCAACATTGACAAGAGCTGCAGACAACTTTTCTGTTAAGCTCTTAAAACTGTCGTTAACCTCCGAATTTGCGGATGATACTTTTGAAGTGACTTCAGGTGACTGTGAATGGTTTGTCGATTTCCTCGAACTCTCCTGCTCAGCCTGAAAGTGAAGATGATAAAGTGAACCAACATCATAATCTGTTCATAAAAATTTATGAATTAACACTTAATTTGCATACAAGTCGAATCAATTTGGTACCTTTTCATCAGAGTTACTCTCAGAATGCGAAGATATGGATGTGGAGCTTTCGGTCTCACCCGGACTCCTGTCGGATGACTTCCTCTTCCACAACCAACTCTTCTTCTCCATCTCACTCAATCCCCTTATTTAAAACTACATTCACAGTTGCTACAGCATCAATTTATGTACAATAACCAAAACTTACATCAAACACATCATGACCAATTGAAATCAATACAAACAGAAGGAACCAAACAAGATCTAACCCAACATACACAATTCAAATTCAACTTGCATACAGACCAAATAATGCGAAACCAACACAAATTCGCACGAACCCAGAACAGATCTGAAGCGATTCATACCTTTGAGTGAAACCCAGAAGAGGAAATTAACAAAAACCCAAAATAAAGTTGTGAGGAATGTCAGAGCAATTATCGAAGAGAAGACAAAAGGCAAAGCTGTTAATGGGTTTTAAAGGTCATTGGAGGTGGCATGGATGACGGATTGGCGGGTTTAACGTGAGGCAGAGATTAAAGATTGGGAGCATGTGATGGTGGAGTGAAGATGAAGACTTTAATTTAGTGTTGATAATAATAATTTAAGAGAAAAAAAGAAGATTGGGGGTTTTGAAAATAGGGTTTTAGGTGGATTCCCGCCCATGGATGTTGAAAAGTGAAGAGTTTGATTGCAGTGAAGAGTGAAGACGCTCCTGCGATGGTGTTTGTTGTTGATTTTGTCTGACACTGACACATTGCACAACACTGGATTAGGTTTCTCTCAAGGCGTTGACCGTCGTCAACGGATAGAAGTATCCTAGACAAATTTATGAATTTTTTTGAGTTTTTAATTTTTTTATATATAACTAAGAGTAAATTATAACTTTTTTCTTTTAAGTATCTCTAAAATTATTTTTCTTATTTTTAGGGTGTTTTTTCTTCGAAAATTTATCGTGCTTTCTGACCTTAATACTAATAAATGTATGTAATAAATTAAAAACCTATAAATAAAAGTATATTTTATGAAAAAAGATTAAAAATAATTAAGTAATAATACTTAAGATACGTTTATAAAATAAAAAGTGATTAAAATATGAAGTAATAAAATAAAAAGAAAAATAAAAGATTAAAAATTAGTGACAATTACAGATTTCGTCTTTTAAGAAATAAGGACAAAATGGTCATTCACACAAAAATAACTAAAATTTTAACTTTTGTTAGTATAAAGTACATAAAACTTAATAAATTTTTAAATAATAAAGGACACTGAGTATACTTATCAAAGTTTAAGGTAACGATCCATAACTTTAAGTATAATTAAAGAACAAAAATTATAGTTTACTCTATAATTAAATACTAGTTATATCTAGTTATCAATCAATAATACTTATTCATCTATAATTGACTAATTGATTCTCAGGTTAATTTTTTTTATATTTATACATCTTTTTAAATCTTTTATAATTCTATTTTCTTTAATTGATTACCTTGATGTTAGTAAACAAAAGTTAATTGATTTAATTCTATATTATGTTAATTAGTGTCTTACATTGTATAATGTTGATCAAATAGAGGGTTTATGTAATGAAACAATACTAAAAATGTTAGCATTACATAGTCATGTTATTTAAGTTGGTCATATATATCTGAAAGTAACATATGCAATGACGATAAAATTTAGTCAAAGACAATCACTTTTCAAAGTTGATATATTTTTAGGCAACATATTTTCAAACATGGTGAATTAGATGTATTATTTAAAGTTAAATGTAGACAAAGACTAATATTATTATTAATATTAGATAACTTTGAGGTACCTTACATCAAATGTTATATATAAAGAAGTTTATGGATATTTATGAATAATAATTGTCGTTATTGTATATTATTGTTTATAACTTAAATATGTCTGTTATATATAATACTTTTATTGACGGTTTATTTATAACATATATTAAATTATACATAGATAATATCTATTATATAATTTTTTTTATTTAAACCCATGAAACATACGAGTATCTAACCTAGTTATATATACATAACTAAAATTTCCTTCCTTAATCGAGTTTGTTAAATATATTATGGATTTGATTACTTCTATTTTATCTTTATGCAAATTAAGTTAATTGTATTGTAAATCATGTTAAACTTGTTATATAATTGTTTATTTGTTTATTTTGAGGTGCTTATTCATAATCATGCTACACGCCTTGTGACATGCGTTTCTTGTTATTAGTTATAATTTAAAAGCCAAAAAGCTAAGCATTAAAGCATCCAATGCATCATCACAAAAATGTGATTTTGTTGAACTTTAGCCTCTATTCCCTGTTTAGATCTTCAGCTCGCTGTTTTGAGTCTTTCACAACCTTCCTTCCCCCGCCTCTTTTTTGTTTGATCCTTCTCCTCTTCTACTTCAACAACTTCGAAACCATCACCACCGTGCACCCTCTGTTGCTTCAATGAGCATCTATCAATGTTTGTTTCATCAATTAGATAACAAATCAAGGCGTAAATCGTTCATTATCTTCTTCAATAAAAATTAAAAAAAAACGAAACCCAAATATAATCTAACCCATCTCCAGATCTCCCAACCAACCCACCCTACCATAGTTGTTGCAAGCCTACAAGTATGGTGATGTTGCAAGCCTACAAGTATGGTGATGTTGCAAGCCTACAAGTATGGTGATGTTGCAAGCACGCAGTGGCGATGGTGCAGGCGGTGGGGTATGCGATGGCGAACTCTGACACGGCGAGCGAAATCCCTCACGATCCTCAATTCGAAGATCCCTAAATCGGAGATCAGAATCACCCAATTGTAACACCACTGGTGGTGATGTAATGGTTGTCGCTGGTAGAGTAAAAAGGGTTCAAGTGAAGCGGAACACGGGTGAGGTGGTGGTGGCAGTGGGCTCTCGAAAGGTGGAACAATCGCCTCACCAGAGGAATCCATTAAATGTGGTTGGATCCGAGCACCCCGCTAGCAAAGTAAGATGTTTACAGTTATTAGGATCTGATTTTAAATTTGCATATGTTTAAAGATTTGTTGTTTGCAGAATCCAAATGGTGAGAAGATGATGAACAGAAAAAGTAACAATGTTAAGAACATTAGGTCCTAGACATCAACCCTGAAACTTTAGTCAACCTGAATCCACCATCGTATGCTAGTCTTTTACTTGAAGAAAAAGTAACAATGTTAAGAACATAAGAACCCCGGCCTCTTTAGTAGTGTCATCAAGGGGTGCTCAGTTCTTGAAGCTGTAGCTTACATGAAATCCGCCACAAGCTTCGGTGATCGACAATCCAAGAAACACAATCTTGTGGAGTCCGGCTGGTGCTCGA
The DNA here is from genome assembly GCA_018326385.1 of Flaveria bidentis. Classification (NCBI taxonomy): domain Eukaryota; kingdom Viridiplantae; phylum Streptophyta; class Magnoliopsida; order Asterales; family Asteraceae; genus Flaveria; species Flaveria bidentis. Next base: position 7,093 of record BJCM01084697.1, read on the forward strand.
TTCATTGCCCAAAGACAACAGTGTGCCCTTTGCGGAACACGCTGAGGCAACACTAACATGGAAGGGTGGTGGTTGCGGTGGTTTTTTATTTTTGTAGAAGATGAATGGTTATATTTACATAAACAGTTTTTTACATGTAAAATGATTAAAATACTCTTACACTTAACCTAAAAATTATCAGAGTTAGTGTCAGGGGTTAAAATCGTTACAAAATGCAAACGTTTTTTTGAACTGAAAGGGTTAAACAGATCTAACCTTTGGGAGAAAAAACGAAATTTACTCTTTTCTTACTTTTATTTAGAAAATTCACTACCAACTATTTTGATTTTTTATCATTTACTTTTAAAATTGATTTATAATAAATTCTCATAGGAGTCTAACTATTTATATTCTGGGTTATTTTGCAAAGAATGGGTTTGGGTTAGAAATAGTTCACGTAAATATGGGTCCATTTAAAAAATATTATTTTGATTTGAGCTAGATGGGTCGATAACATAAAAGCCAATTAATCAAGAACATATCACTTGTATATGCAACATAATGTAGTGCAATATAGAGTTCTAATATATTTCCCTTCAGATATCTACTAACTTGACACAAACATTTGAGACATAAAACTAAAATCACAAAATGATTTAGTTTATAATTTTCTACAGTGTGGGGTGCAAGCAAGAACATGAATATGAATTTGATGTACCTAAAAGATAATTGAGATTGATAATCTAACTATTGAAGAATAACAATAACAACTAAAAATGTGTATAGTAACTAGATCCTTTATCATATATCAGAAGGATGAAAGGCATAATCACTCATTTGCCAAACAACTGTGTTAAGACGGGTTCATCTGAAAAATGGACATTTTGGCTCTTAAATGAGGTAGTTAACACAAAAGAAATTGCATAACATAGCATAAGTGTATGCAACATGTCAATAAATTTAATGCAAAGGTCGAAAAGAGTCTAATGGATCTTGAACTCAAACCCTTTATTGTCTAGTTATGGGAGCTGAAATTGGTGGTCCATTTAATTACAAGCAGATACATTAACAAACTGAGCATATATAAAAAAAGATGAGGGACAGTGATAATTTTGAACTGTGAAAGATCAACAATAACAATTTAAAAACGAGTATACTACACAAATCCTTTATCATATATCAGAAAGATATGAGGGACATTAACTCATTCGCTAAACAATTATGTGGGGATCATCTTTTCTTCCCGGTTCCATCCTAAAACACAACCATTTTTAGTTTGTGTAAAGTCATACATGTGTGAAAAGAACTACTAAGACTTGAAAATATGTGGGGATCAGCAGAAAAGCTCCCACCGTAGCCTACTACAGCCACCGTAGGCTACGCCAGCTTCATCTAAAAAACAACAGAAAGTACCCCAACGTAGGCTACGCTGGCTGGCGTAGCCTACGCCAGGGCCTCCGTGGAACACCTATAAAATCATGTTTTTGTTAGGTTTCAACCATCACTTGACCCCATTCGACCTAGGACGATTTGAGACGAATTTTGGGAGTTCCTAGGCCTGATTTCATCATTCCACATCGTTCTAACACCATTCAATCATCCATTATGCAAATCAACAACGGTTTTGAAGATCATTCATGAACAATGAGCGGCTAATCTTCTCGTGATCTACTTCGGGTAATGGGTTTCGTGTGATTAGTTTCTCGTTTGTGTTAAACTTGTGTTGGGATTAAATTTTAATACCCTTTAAGTTCTTTTATAAGTTTAATTTGTGTTCTGATTATTTAAACAATTGTTTTGGTTAACCTCTATTTGAATATCATATGATGTTGCGCGAATCATATGGTTGTAAAATTTTGGTTGTTAATTCAACTGGTATAGTGTACTAAGACCCATTAAGTCTTGATTATCAATGTCACTTAATCATTGCACGCATTGAATCCCCGTTAAGAATTTTCTATCAAGTTAAACTAAACGATTACTCAAAACCAACCCTTAAGCCTAGAGTGGATTACTCGTTGTCATAATTGTCTTCTTCATCAATTTTACTCATTTGCAATTTGTTTCTTACTTAATTTCTTAATCATTCCAAAACCCAATTTACGTAGCCAAGAGGTAATAGTTTAAGTATTCAATGATTTAGTTTTAGTTAAGTAATTTATATTAAATAATGAAATGAATCAAGTAACACTAACCATATGCTCCTCGTGGATACGATACCTTACTTGCGCTAGCTGCATAGGTTAATTAGGTTTTTGCATGACCTCAACGACAGGTCATCAAGACCTCTTCATCATGATTGTAGCCCATTGGACATATCCAGTGGTGGATCTAGAAACCTATTTCATGGGGTAACGTAAATTAAATTTTTTTACCTTACTTTGATATAAATAAATAAAACATGATAATTGCAGGACCGCTAGAAGGGGTGATGCACTTTACAACACAATTAAGAAGAGTTCTTTAGAACACTTAACAGATCAAATAGGAAACTGGTTAACTAAAGTAGGAGATGCTAAGAACACAAATAAATAAAAGACAAAACAAGATAGCAAACAACACAAGTATTTGGTTTTCAAAAGTGTTGTATATTGCTTTTCAATTTCTATTACAAAGTGTTACAAAAGCATTTTTGAAAGTTACAAGTACTTGAGATACATATACTATATCCTACAGTCGGCCATACTTTGAAGGCCAGTTGGATACATAAGACTAGACAACAAAATCAAATATAGAGTCAAAAGGCAGATTGCCTTTTGACTTGTGATTATGACATGCCATAGCTCATATCCTAATATATTACAAAAAGGATCAAGTACATAAAGTAGAAAGCTCAAACTCAAGACCTCAATGTACAGTTTACCAAAAACATGGACCTTTTCACCATTTGTAAAAGTTGGTGAGTCAAACAGAGTTGTAGCAGAAAGGTGGTCCAGCTTTATGGAAAAATACATCAGATAATAGCATGTATATAAAAGTCTTCAAAAGAGATCTGTCTTCATAAACTGGCTTCAGAAAACTTTGTCTTTGAAGCTTCGGAAGACTTCATATTTGGCTTCGAAAGATATTGGTCTTGGCTTCGGAAGATTTTACACTTAGAATATTTCTCATGTAAGATGTAAAACTTCCGAAGCATTTCTACTTCAGTACTTTAGTGCATGCATGCAGAGAAACTTTGGATGCTTTGAATGTTTTGATTGCATCAAACTTATTGGATCCCTTACAAACTCCCCTTAGGTTGATGCTACCAAAACATTTGAAGATCTTCATCAGTTGATAGTTCTGATCATGATGATAACCATGCCTTTCTTTATTAGATGGTCAGGATCACTTAGTCTTTCATAGTATCTTCTCATCTCAAAGAGATCATGAAGAGGTAGGTTGAATAAATCTTGCCATGTATATTCATTCACACCACCTTGATCTCTGATCACATGCCATCTTTCTGGATTAGTTGTGAAGGTCCAGGATAAGATAGGTCTCTCAGAAGCAAGAGGATCCACTTAAATTGGAGTTGATTAGGCTTTCTCTTCATGCACTTCCTCAGGTTGATCTGACTCACCCTGAGGTATAGAGGTTAATGGTTTAGACTTCTTCTTCTTTTTCTATGGTCAAGAAGCCATTATCTTCCTCCTCTTTGATGGCTTTAACTGAGAAGACTGGTCTGTAGCACCTTGTTGATCAGTCTTGTCTTACTTAGTTGGGTGTTCCTCCCTCACAGGTTCAGAATGAGAGGGAGTTTGACCTAGCTGTGGATAAGAAGATAAAGCTTGCTGAGGCTCAGTAGGAGGTTCAAGTTTTGTTGTTTCAGGTTGTTTAACCTTAACCTCCACTTCAGAAAGAACTTCACTTGGAGGGGAGTGTAAGTCAAATAGCTCCCCTCTTTTGATCTTTTGATTGATTACCCTGATGTGCTCATCCATTGTAGATAGAGACATAAGGCCAAGTCTCCTTCTGGAGTATCCATACAACTTCGAAAAGCTCATCATCCTTTGTCTGTCAGTAGACTTCTTCATGCTCTTTTGGATGATGGTTCTTGACCTTGTAGTATATTTCCTCATCTTTCTCTTAGTTGCTTTTTGTTCATTAAGTACTTCAAGCTCAAGCTGTTTGAATTACTCAAACTCTATGTACTCAAAGGACAAGGAAAGAAGTGTAGATACCTGGTATAGGTCTGTGGCACTCAGGTAGTTGATCATATTGATCCTATTAGTCTCTTTGTCTACTTGAGGTTCTTGTGGAGCCACAACCTCTTGTGCAGGACTTTCTTGAACTGGGGAGAGAGTGGGAATATGCTTGTACAAACTTTTTTTTGTCTCTTCTCCTCTTTGATTTGGAGAAGTAACTTTGCATCTAATGCTTCCTTCCTCTCTCTTGACAATTCTATGTCAGCCAGTTCATTAAGCTCCTCAAAGGGGAGAGATATAATCTCATCAATGTCATAGTTCCTGGTTTGCAGGTAAGTAATCCTAACTGCCCTTAACTCATCATCTTGAATGTTTGGTCTGGGGGCAACCCTGATTATAGCTTCCATGAATCCTACAGACCCAAGGGAACTTTCTCCCCTTAGCTTACTTTTCCTCTCTCTTTTCTCCTCCTTAATCTCCTCAGAAGTCATTTTCCTTTTCCCTTTGTCACTCACAGTGGAGAGAGCTTTGGCCTTCATTTCTTGGTGTATCCTCCAAGCTCTGTCCAGAGAGAGGTTGTGATACACCTTCACCAACAGGTGGTTCACTAAGGGAATGAATTGCTGAAGTAGTTATAGGTGTGACAGGGCTCTCAGGTTCTACCACTGGGCGTTCAATCAAGGTTTCCCCTTTGAAACTAATCTTAGGGTCTGCCTCAACATCCAGTTGACCAATAGTATTACCTAATTGCCTTTGTCTCCTTATTAGACCGAACTCTTTAGTAATTTTGTCCTGAATCCTTTGTGGCAGCCTGTCTAGATTGGCTTGGTTTGACAAGTGGCATATTGATCAGGTCAAGACCTTCATAGTAGTTCAAGATCTGAAAATTGAAGACTTCTTGTTGCCCTTAAACTCTTTGAAGAATAAGGGCTCTTTTGTTTGCATTATACATCCACCCTGCAGGATCGGTGAAGGGGTTCACTTACAACATAACAACACAAAGAGGAGATTAACCAAACTTAATCAAACAGTAAACTGGATTAACCACAAGTTTGACACTAAGAACACAAGTAATAAGTAAGAGACAGAACAAGAGAACACAAGTGTTTGGTTTTCAAGGATGTAGTATATTGCTTTCTTATGTTCTATTACAAGTGTTACAAAAGCATATGGAAAAGATACAAGAACAAGGAATACTTATACTACATCCTACAGTCGGCTATACTTTGAAAGCCAGCCGGATACAATTGACTAGACACAAACAAAATCAATTGTAGAGTTAAAAGGCAGATTGCCTTTTGACTAGTGACTATGACATGCCATAGCTCACATCCTTATCTATTACAAAAAGGATAAAGTACATAAAGTAGAAAGTTACAGACTCAAGACCTCAATGTACAGTTACCAAAAGCATGGACCTTTTCACCAACTCATGTAAG
>BJCM01084698.1:0-10025 GCA_018326385.1 Flaveria bidentis
GGGGGGGGGGGGGGGCTTAAAATAATTACGGTCATAGAAATTCTATATCAAAAAGATTACATTCTAATCTATTTTATATTTTGTCTTTTATATATGCTGATTTGTGTGGGCTATTGGCTTTTTGGATGACTCAAGTTTACCCGTTTGCTTTCTAAAGAGCGCACGGGTTATGGGTTTTTTTTCTCATTTCTTGTGATGGAATCTATTTAGTGGTGGTTTTGAATGTTCTGGTCAATACAAACAAAATATATTTGATTCACACACTCTCTTTTTCAGAGTCATCGTCTTGAGTTCCAGGGTTTCATCTCTATGATGAACCTTATGTTTTTTTGATTTATTGTTTAGTTTGTTACTCGTATTGTTAAGAGATTATTAGTTCTTATTCGTATTCTTTTTTGGATCTTCTTTTAATTACTCTAATATATCATTTAGATTTGTGACACTTTTTGGAAGATTGTATGTAGGCGAAGCCATCGACTACACTAACACCGTCATCGTCATCATCAACACTTCCCTGTTTTCCTTTCTTCTTTTCACTTCATACGTAGAATGATTGGATATTTACTTGTTTTGTCCATGATGTTCACAAAATTCGAGTTCCGGTTAACTTTTATTTCTTATATTTGATGCAAGCGATTCATTCTTTCATGCAAGCATTCATTTTGATGCAAGTTATATAACCTCTGCCAAAAGTCATTCATTCTTTGGTGCAAGGAAATTACAACTCTTTCAAGCTTTTGTGTTTCTTGACATTTGATCCGCTATAAATTGAACAAAGTAACTTGTTTACTTACCTCCAGGATTGTAGAGTAGAAGACAATACTTGATAAGGTAAAATAAATAAATAAATATGGAATATTTTATTATATTTCTAATGTTCATAATTAGATAGGATCTCTACCAAACTTTTTATTTGCTTACATGTTTTAGTTGTTTTATGTTTGATCTTAAAACACATTGAAATTGAATCAATCTTGGAGTTTCGTGAACTAATTGAATCATTTAGGGTATAATTCTATCATAATTCATTAGGATCTCGAGCTGGCTTCTAATTCTTTAATATGCTTTCAATTGTTGCATGTTTGATCTCAAATTTCTACCTCTACGTTATCGTTTGATCCATCTACTTGTTTTTTTTACTTTAGTTGCTACATATAGGTGGGATGTTTTATGTATCAGCATATGTAGTTTGCAATTCTCCTGTCGTTACCACTTAAGTTTAAAATCAATAACTGGATCATATTGCCAAATAATCAAGTCATGCTTTACCGAATATCAAGCACTTTAATTTTTATAATATAAACTTTCAAGCAATTTAAATATATTCACGGTTGTGGGTTTACGTAAACATTTTGGTTTTTCCCGCAATGTGCGTAGCATTTTTATACTATTTTTACACTAAAATTTAATAGATAATAGTCAAATGAGTATTTGTGTTATATTGTTTTATATGCATGTGTAATGTTTTCAAAAATCTATTAACCAAGGTAAATGAAATGTTCATATGTCCAACTAATGTTTGTTTTCATTCATCTATCCTACCATCAAACATTGATTTATCGAATTATCTTGGTCACCTAAAGACGCATGTTCCTTAGTTCAATATTTTTTGTCTACCATCATACTCTTATTATTAAGTCCGTTTTTTGGTAAATATTTCAATCACTTCTGTAAACTCCCTCTTTCATCGTTAATGTATGATTACACACTTGTTTTGTCCACACATGTTCTTCGAACAATAAATTATGTTGACTCTTAATAGTCGAAACACATGGAATCGTTTCAGATGTGTCGGATTTTGGTTTGTAGTTTTAAATGTTACTCTTGTAAATTTGTTTTTCTTCTTTATTCCTAAATCATATCGCCCCTAGTGCAATGTTTTTCGTCATAGTTTGTAATTCCTCACTCTCTTTATTTTCACTTTTTTCATACTTTCCGTTATTAATATCATATACCATTGTAACAACCTTCGTTAGCCTTGTTGAGTCGTATTTAGAATTCCACCATATCTCTTATCTTCTTCCTAGAAATCTCATGATCTTCTTGCTACACCTAACTACAAAGAAGAGGTGCTCCCATCCAATAGGTATAAATTTCACAAAGTAACCAACAAACACATGGTCACTTCTCAATTGGTCGTTTCATTCCCTTGAGCAAAGAAAAATTCAAATTCCCTTGTAAATGAAAATAATACTAATAACAAATTATATGAAGATTTATCATTTTAATAACTAAATATATTACATATATATATGAGATCAAAAAAATATCTCACTAATATTATCACTTCTCGTCTGGTCACTTTATAATCATATGATTGTTTCCACACATGTATGGAAATGAAAAGGTTTAATGGCAAACACATACTTTTGGATATCATATTTTTGGACCAACTTTCATCATTATTTAAGTATATGTTTGATACAATTAACTCTTAAGACTTAGTACTTTAAAACGTCACTTTGTAATTATGTTAACTCATAGGAGTAAACAATGGTATCCAAGTTTCAAATTATGTATCTTTGCCTATTAATTATTGGTAACCAACTTTCGCTACCACCACCACACATCTTTTTTATGTGATTTTGAGTGTGTTAGAAGTTGACATCAAAGCCAATGGTTATGACGAACTAGAAAAAGTTTTTCTTTTAAGAAATCTAGACTATAATCTAAAAAGTTTTTCAATTAAAAAAATTTCATTCCGGTTATCATGATCATCTATTTATAGCTATAGTTAGGCATAAATGCCTATAATAGAAAAATTAAGAATATTCTAGTGCTATAGATGTCTGATTCAGTACCGGTTATCGTGATCATGACTCCAACTACGAGTAAGAGGTTCTTTTTTATCTCAAACACATCTAGTGACATCAATTGTCGCATTACCCTTTGGCCTTGGCATAATGTATCATGATTACTATATATTTCTCCTAATTTAAAATGCTATGCTAGGTGGTTTTTTGTGATTGAATTAGTTGTTATAATGTTGTGATTATTCATGATTACTATCATGAATTTGACATTATTTCAAGCTTGTTGTCTTATTTATTTTGTTTAAACTATAACATAAGTAGATTTATGGCTCCAAAGCATGTAGGACTGAAGTGGTTTCAAGTATGTTTCTAGTAAAGAAACTATGTGATTATGTGCTTTTTATATGCTTTGTTTTGTTGTATGATGCATGGTAGAAGTAGGAAATTGATGTTCCTTTTTATGTGACAGCTATTGGTAAATCAACTACGGTAATTAAAATTATTGAGGACTGTCTCAAAGAGTTGGAAGGTCATAGGTTCCTGACATGAGTGTATGTTATGGACCTAAGATGTTTCGATGTGGTATTAGGAATGGATTGGTTATATACCTTAGAAGCGAATATGATATGCCGAAAGAAGATGATTTGCCTGATTGCATTTGATGGTATTTTGGTTTTAGTTTACGAAGACAAGGAATGCATTATTTCGCGTGTTATAATTATGATGACAATAGAAAAGTTTGTTAGTTGAGGGTGTGGTGCTTACCTTGACTATGTTAAGGACTTTGATAGGATGGTGCTTCAACTGTTAGATGTAGTTGTGGTATGTGAGTTCCTCGAGGTATTTCTCGAGAGTCTATTAGGAGTGCAACCGGATCGGGAGTTGGTTTTCAAATTAACTTAGTGCTAGGAGCTCAACTAGTCGCCTAGGCATAGTATTGTTTAGCTCCCTTTGTGCTAAAAGAATTGATGGCTCAATTGTAGGATCAAGGAATGCGAGTTGGTTGTGTTAAGGATTAAGATCCATTGTTACGAAAGAATTGTTTTGAAAGGTCAGGGAAAATTGAAGTAATTTGAAAGGTTGAGATGCAGAGAAGATGTTGGAAATTTAAGGCTTGTGAGTGGGTTAAAAGATTAATGAAAGAAAGTTGGAAGATTTGGGATCTGATGTGACATGGGCAGTAAGGATAAACCATTTATAATATTCGGACATCATTAATGAAATCTTACCTTTTTATAGAGTGAAGCCCAAAGATTTCTGTTACACAGTAATGCTATCTTCCGAGAGTAAAAGTTTTTCCAAAGGAAATTTCTTCCGAAGCCAACCTTACTTCCGAAGCCAACTTTACTTCCAAAGCCAAATTATATCCGAAGACAAATTCGCTTTCGAGAGTAACATTGTCTTCCGAGAGAAGAAATTTTAAAGTTTGAAAATTTTATTTGATATAAAATTAATTATTCTTCCCAGACCAAAAACTCTTCGGAAGAAAGTCCCTAAGCAAAGTAATTTGCCTTCGGAAGATAGATAAAGATAACATCTGAGGGTAAATTTCTTTCCGGATGAACTCATACATAGATAATTTGAGAAAGACCTTTTGTAACAGGGCTTAGATTGTAAAGAAACAACAAACAAGATATATATTAAAAGGTCTCCAAAGGAGATAATCTAGTTAATATGTAGCTCCCAGTAGTTGTAATTAGATACTTAAATTATTGTTCATCAAAGGCTTTAGTGAACAAATCAACATATTGTTCATTTGAGTCAACTTTAACTAGTTTAATCAGGTTTCTCTCATGAATATCTCTCATGAAATGATACCTAATATTAATGTGCTTTGTCATAGAGTGCTTGACATGATTATCTGTGATAGAGATGACATTCTTGTTGTCAATGTGGATATGAGTCTTAATGAAGTAGAATCCATAGTCTAACATTTGATTTTGAATCCAAAGCAGTTAAGCACAACAACTTGCAACACAAATGTATTCAGCTTTAGCAGTTGTTGTAGAGACACATAATTGCTTCTTACATTGCTAGGTGATGATTCTTCCACTAAGAAATGACATCCTTCGGATGTGGATTTCTTGTTGATATTGCACCCACCATAGTCACTATCAGTGTAGCCATAGAGGTTGAAATTTTGATTCCTAGGATTCTAAAGACATAGCTTGGGAGGGCCTTTAAGGTATTTAATGATTCTCTTAGAAGCAACTAGGTGAAACACCTTTGGAGCAGCCGAATATGTTGCATAGATGCAAGTTGCAAACATGATATCAGGTCTAAATGATGTTAGATACATCAGAGATCCAATTATTACCCTATACTAATGTTGATCAGTATCATTCCCATTAGAGCCATGACAAAGGTTGTGATTTCTGGGTATAGGTGTTCTGCCTTACTTACAATCCTTCATTTCAAATCTTTCTAAGATGTCATAAACTATGAATCCAAGGATCATATTAAGGAATTATTAGTGTTAGATTGGTTTCGATTTAATAATTGCATAATCATCATTAATCGTTGCTTAATTTATCAAATATTAAATATCAAAGACAATAAATATATGCAATAAACACTTGAATGATTTCAACAATACGCAAATGAAAATGTTTTGAATCAAAGTAATTCATTAAAACTGCTTAATGATTAGAAAGAATAAAAAAATAATTGCTAACACTAATCTTTGCTATTATTGATTTTAATATTTTGGTACAATGATGTGACGGTTGCTAGGGTTTTGTGTTTTGTTAATATCGTGTAACGATGTGGTGGTTGGTATGATGTCGTCATCTTGATGTGAAACCTAGGACTTGTATTTATAACCACACGTGTTTTTGTTAAGGAAACAGTGAATCTCTTGGAATATGTGTTTGACTTGTTGACTTGAATTACTTGAATTACTTAAGTACAAGTGTTTGGTCTTCCGCATCGACTTGTCTTTCACAATAACTTGCTCTTCCGTAGAATTCTTCACTTGATGTTATCCATGAGTAAAGTTGTTCATCAGTGTCTTTGGTCTTGTAGCACTCTCGTCTGTACTGATGTTTATCCGTAGAAGATCTTCGGATGTAATTCTTGTAAGAAACATATCTACGGAACAAAAATGACACTGCAGCCTTTTGATCGTTGTACTTGTACTTGATCTCCATTCTACAAATCTTCTATAGTGTCTCAAAACTCAATCCCATAATATTATCTTTAGTGGTAAGAGTTTCCAAGACATTATTGTTGTCACCTGTCTTTAACTCATCTTGCTTAGAGATTGTTAGCTTACTTCTTTGATCTTTGTTCCAATCACCTGACCTGCTTCATACTTCCTTCTCTTATATGCCTTGGCATTGAGTTTATTAATTACCTGAATGATATGCACATACATGCATAGGTCATTTTGAGCTTGATCATCTTTGAGTTTTGGGAAGAACTTATCATGTAAATATGAAGTGTAGCTTGGATGAAGAAGTTTAATATCAATCGGATCAAACAGTCTTATACTCCTTGCTTTGTTCTTTTCTTCATTTCTTAGCAGCACCAGTTCTTTAGTCTTCTCAACATATCCCCACTCAATTGTGGGAAGAGTGTATTGATTTCCTTTAATAACTTTCATGGCTCCTATTTTCATGTTAGAGTATCCAACTCTCCTCAGGAATTCATCATCAATCAATGAAGAGGAGTTGGATTTTGATCTTCTCTGCCCTTAGAATCTTTTCTTGTGTTCCTCATCTTCCTTTATTGCTTCCTTGAGTACATTATCCTTGATTTTTTTTCAACTTTCCCACCAATACAGAAAAATCACTTCCTCTTGGGCTTATTGGGTAGTTGGAGATGATTAAACTTTGGGGTTCATTAATATGAGCATCACTACAACAACAAGATTGATTCAAGTAAGTGGAAGTATTCAACTCTTCCAGATACCCTCTTGATAAGCATACAATCCCACTCTAGATCATATTTCCAGGTCATAATCCTCTTATCTTTAATTGTGCAGTACGAGTTATGATATGATCAAACAACTGGATTAGAGAAGATTTTTCTCTAGTGATCTCTCTTACAATTGTGCCCAAAGCCCATACTTTTCTAGGAATTACATCCCTATGTTCTTTGATAAGATTTTCTTTTTCTTTGTGTTGGTCTTTGCTTTCTATAGTTACAGGCTCAGCAGAGAGTTTGTCTTGATATTTACAAGCAGGATTTGGATCTTTAGTCCTAAATCTCACTCTAGTTTCTAGTTCAACCTTCATGACACGCTCCATCATCTTTCTTAACTAACCAACTAATCTTCCTTTTAGCTCATCCACATTGTAGTTGTAACTTTATAACCAACATGTGAAGTTGTACTTGGTATGTTTAGTTGTATCACCATGTCCTAAATCTTTCTTCATCTTTTAAACAACTTGAAAAGTAGTGAAAGTTTCATAAATCCAGTTGGGAATCACGAATCTTACAAGCTCGAATTCCTTAAGTACATTCTTCATCTCATTCATACTCATTCTTTCAACCATGTCATATGGAAAACTATGGTTAATCAGAGTCATGAAAATGGCAGATTCTGGCCTTTCTTCCAAGATGTCTTTTGTAGTCATCAGTTAATGATCTTTTTCTTGTTGTTGTCCTTTGGGCGAATCAACCTTGGTCAACTAGTTCCATTCTTCATCATTGTCATCATGAGAAACAGACTTCATAGTAGATAAATCCACTAAATGAGTGTGTTGGCATTTTGGATGGCCTTCATCATTGTCATCATGAGAAACAGACTTTGTATGCATTTTCCAGTTGGTAGGTGAGCATTACTGAGGATGGCGCGGGGCAGCTACTTGGCATTTTGGATGGCATTCTTGTGTTTAATGTTTTTGCATTGTAAAGCGAACGAACGATGTTTTGAACTGAATAATTGTATTAACTTTCAAAAACATTTATGATGAAATGAAAAGTTATTTTAATGTTCTGCTACGATGTTTCATGAAGGTTAGATGTAAATATATGTTTTATGCGCAATGATTGACCAGCTGTGAGCGTCCCGGGAACAGGGCCTTACAAAAACCGATAGGATCAATATGATCAACTACCTAAGTGGCACAGGCCTATATCAGCAAATGCACTTCTTCCCTTTTCCTTTGACTACATAGAGTTTGAGTATCCTTAATAACTTGAACTTGAAAACTCAAAGAAGGAAAGACAACAAAGAGAAAGATGAGAGAAGACGTTGCATAGGAAAGAGCAATCATCCAAAAGAGCATGAAGAAATTTGCTGATAGGAAGAGGATGATGAGCTTCTTAAAGTTATATGGATTGTTCGGAAGAAGACTTGGCCCTATGTCTCTATCCACCATGGATGAGCACATTATGGTGATCAAGTAGAAGATCAAAAGAAGAGAACTTGTTGACGTATACTCCCTACCATGTCAGGTTCCTCAAGAAGTGGAGGTTAAGGTTAAACCTTTTGAGAAAACATAACCTGGACCTCCTGCTGAATCTCAACAAGCTTCATCTTCTGATCCACAGCAGGGTTCTATCCTCTCTCAATCGGAACCTGTGAGAGAGGAAAACCCAACTGTTCAAGACAAAGATGATAAACAAGGTGTTTCAGGTGAGTCTTCTCAGTTAAAAAGTTCAAAGAGCAGAAAAAGGATGACTTCTAAACCAAAGTCTAAGAATAAGAAGAAAGAGGCATGCATCTCCAAACCTCAAGATGAGTCAGAACATCTTGAGAAGGTGCAACAAAAGGAAGCTCTACCAACTCAAATGCAAGTAGCTCCTCTGGCAGCAGGAAGACCCATCTTGTCCTAGACTTACTCTACTAATCCAAAAAGATAGTATGTTATAAGAGATTAAGGTGTTGAAGATGTTTACAGATGTCAAGACTTGTTCAATTTACCTCTGCATGATCTCTTTGAGATGAGAAGACATTTTGAATGTCTGAATGATCCAGACCATCTTATGAAGAAATGTATGGTCATTGTTGTAATAAGGACTGTCAATATCTGAAGTCTTCAAATGTTTTTGTAGCATCAGCTAGGGGGAGTTTGTAAGGTTTCATATATGGCTGAAACAATCTAAAACATCCAAATAGTCTGTCTTGCATGCATGCACAATATGCTGATGTAGAATGCTTCAGAAGTTTCACATTCTGCATTAGAAAAGATTCTACGTGTGAAATCTTCCGAAGCCAAGACCAATATCTTCTGAAGCCAAACATGAAGTCTTCCGAAGCTTTAGAGACAAATTCTTCCAAAGCCAAATTATGAAGACAAATTTCTTCCAAATATTTTTGAGTACATGCTTTATCTGATGTACCATTTACCATAAAGCTGGACAACCTTTCCGCTGCAACTTTGTTTGACTCACCAACTTTCACAAGTTGGTGAAAAGGTCCATGCTTTTGTTAAACTCTACATTGTGGTATTGAGTTTGTTTCTTTCTACTTTATGTACTTTTATCCTTTTTGTAATATATTAGGATGTGAGATATGGCATGTCATAGTCAGTAGTCAAAAGACAATCTGCCTTTTGACTCTACATTGATTTTGTTGTTGTCTAGATCATGTATCCAACTAGCCTTCAAAGTATGGCTGGCTGTATGATATAGTATAAAGTATCATTGGTCGTTTGTATTTTAATGTATGCTTTGTAACACTTGTAAAGAACTAGAGAGCAATATATAACATTTTTGAAAAACCAAACACTTGTGTTATTTTGTTCTTGTTTTGTCTCTCATTTTCCTGTGTTTCTTAGTATCATTGTAACTAGTTTCTAGTTCCCCATTTGATCTGCTAAGTGTTCTAAATCAATCTCTCTTCATTGTGTGTATGTTGTAAGTGACGAAACCCCCTTAAACAGTCTTGTATGTTTGTTTGCTTAGGAGGATAAGGCAACTTGGTTTCATCAATAACTGACTGGGTAAGTAAGATTGAAATTCTTACTGTGAATCAAATATGGTAATCAAGTCAATGATTGAATGGCGGAAACAAACAATCAAAGAACATTCAATGCAAGAATTATACTCATAAATGCTTTTGTATTATATATATGAAAGTTGATTGATTATAGAGAATAAATGACACCAAAAATTCTCTATGTCTATCAGCCGTTACCTCAAGTACAAGGTTATCTATTCTATTTATAGGCAGACAAGATGCCTTTTACAAAATGACTAAACTACCCTGACCTTACATCAGAACTAGTCTAAGTCTTGATCCGCATCTTTGCTTGTTCATCCGCATTGGCAAATGCGGATGAGTTGACTTGATCAGCATTTCTTCACTTGATCATCCACATT
>BJCM01084702.1:0-12497 GCA_018326385.1 Flaveria bidentis
AACGATGCATTCCTCTAGCCGACGGCGGAGATGGTGGCACTCGGGGATATGTGAAATTCTGATAGAGCATCTATGCCACCATTGTAACACCGTTGTTGTTGATCTCTTCCCTCCTTTCATTTGAAATTATTGAAATTTGATTGTTTTTTCAGAAGTATTTCATTTATGAAACAGAAAGTTTATAGCTTTTGATCAAGTGAGTTGATGAAACTATGAAACAAGTGAGTTGGTTTAGAAAAGATTGAGGGAAATGGTTGAAAATAGGAGATAATGAAGTGAAAGATCATAATATAGCTTTTGATCAAGTGAGTTGAAGTACTTTTTAAAGTTTAAAAAATAGGTTTATTTTTATTACAGAATATTTTACCAGTCTACAGATGTTAAAAAACAAACAATATTTTTGTTGCAGACTGCAGACGTTTGGTTCACCTCTTCTCCTGTAGTCTTCTGCAGATGTGGTCCGCAGACCGCAGACATTTTACTACAGAAAAAACAAAACAGCACCTAGGGCTAACATTAGCTCAAGAAGAAGGAAGGAGATGTATAGAAGAATCCAGGGGATGACTTCAAAAAGCCATACCACAACCTCAACCAAAACCAACTCCTCTTCCTTTCCCTATCAAAACCAAACCAACTACTAAACCTTACACCTCTAAAACCACACCATCAACTATACCCTCTACCACACCTATTCCATCAATACAACCACCACTACCTATTCTCAAACCTAAAACACTCTCTAGAACCCAACCATCAACTACCCAACAACCACCTAAGTCGTCCTCTCACCCTCTAAACCTCTTACCTTAGAAGAGTTTAAGGAGATCAAGAGGAATCTCATGAAATGTACTACTCTGAGCAATATCTTTTATGAGGAGGGGTCCATCAAGATAACTTTCATTGATAACTCCTCATGTTCCCTCACAAGAGAATAATTCCTTGATCTACCTAGAGGAACACTGAACCATGCTCTTAAACTCTTGGCAACTAACTCCGATTCTCTTGAAGAAGAAGAGAAGAAGCTGAGAAGAAAGCTGGTGACTCTACTGGACACTAGGAAGAAATAAAAATTACCATCTCAACCTTTTGTTCCTAATTAAAAATAGTCCTATGGAGATTTAAAGACTCTTCACACAACTTTGTTGTGGAAAGATAGAATGGTGAGATCAACAGGCTTAATTCATCCACTCTGCTACACTTAAGCATATTTGATATTGCTGAGTTAGCAAAGAAACCATTATCCAATCCCTCCAATTCTAAGATAGCTACTCACATCAGAAATCATTTGAGCAGTCTTCATCTGGCCAAACTGACCGCAATGGCCAAGATTAAAGAAGAGTTGAAGCTAAGAGAGAAGGATGAAAAGGAAGGATCACCAACCAAAGGCAAAACCTTTCTTCAAATAGTTGAAGGTCCTAAATTATAGTCTTTGTTAAATGGGAATATGACTACAACTCTCGTCAACTAACTCTTTTTAGAGGGTCACAACAAAGGTTACATATCATTTAGAGTGATAGACTTGATCTGCTATCTATGAAAGATTTGTACAAACTTCTCAGCATTAAATCTGGAAAGAACAAAGAGACAGATAAACATCTCCTCTCCTTAGTTCTAAAAGTTTTAAGAAGTAGAAACAAGTGATGTTTTGGTAGCATTAACCAAGGGGGAGTTTGTTGGATCAAGTAAAGCTGGTACAGCCAAAACGAACACTTAGAATATTTTTGGTACAGTTG
The DNA here is from genome assembly GCA_018326385.1 of Flaveria bidentis. Lineage (NCBI taxonomy): Eukaryota > Viridiplantae > Streptophyta > Magnoliopsida > Asterales > Asteraceae > Flaveria > Flaveria bidentis. The sequence continues at coordinate 1,734 of BJCM01084702.1, forward strand.
ATGAAGAACTTCCAAAGGCAAAAGTTGATCTTCCGAAGGTCAAGACCAAAAGAGCTTCCGAAGACAAGGGATTCCCTTTTTCGAGGCTCTGATATATCCGCTACAACCTCTGATATGAACTGCTATGAACTAGTAGACAAGGGATCTATTTATGGACAAGGGATTCGCTACAACCTCTGATATACTGCATGGCGCTGCTATGAACTAGTAGACATAAATATGGATCTTTTGATAGATCCGCTACAACCTCTGATATACTGCATGGCGATTTCCCATGCCCATTTAGTTGATCATACTTTATTCCACTGTTCATTCCTTATCAGTTAGTATAGTTACCAACTTTAGTTGGTGACAAAAGGTAAGTTATGGACATGTCATGACTAGAAAATCTTAGATAGTATTTTATCTAGGATACCTTACCTTTAGTAATATAGTATTTTCTTTAGTCATAGGTTCCGAGATGGTATCAAAGTATAACCGGCTGTAGATAGTAGTATATATAGTTTTCTCATTGTAACTCTGTACACATATTTGTAAGAGTCTTGTAACACTTTGTGTTGAGAAGTAATATATACAAGTATCTTGAAAAACTATCTTCGTGTGTTTGTTTACTTAGTATATTACTATCAACTCTTAAGGGATTCTGCATCATCAAACCAAGTGATTTAGTGAGTTTGAAAGATAATACTTGGGTTGAGTGACAAAATCCAATCCTGCAATATCACTTAAAAAATCAAAAAAGAGAATGTTTAAGGTCATGTTGGACTTTGCATAACCACCATGCTTTATGAGAAATTTTAGTGGATTTGGTGATGTGGATCTAGATAAAGCTACATAGAGTTGTCCATGACCAAAAATAGGTTCATGTAAGTATATTCCTATTTTATTTAGTGATTGACCTTGACTTTTGTTAATGGTCATTACATACCATGTTCTAATTAGGAATCGACGTCTAGTGAAAACAAAAGGTAGTTCTTTGTTATTGTGCACAAAATTGATTCTTGGTATGTAAACTCTATGACCTATTTATGTACCAGTGATAATATGAGCCTCTATAACTCTAGGAAGTAGTTGTGAAACCAAAAGTCTAGTATCATTACATAGCCTTGCTTTTTGTCTATATTTTGTAACAACATGGCAAGGGTGTTTTTTAATGATAAGTGATGGTATGGGGTGCCAAAAAGGTTTAGAGGGTTTAGATATTCAACTAGATACATTTTGTTTGTGACTCGATTTTTTTTTCGAGTGTGGAACCATAGTATCTATGCTTAAGTATGTCATACTTTCACGAGGACACATCTTATGAACAATTTCGTTTATCTCATCAACTATTTCATTTTTGGACAAATTATAGCTCTATTATCTATTATGTCAGTTGTGGGATAACAAAGAATATTTTTATCATATATAAAGTCTATTAGATCACCTAGTGCAGCGCTGGAGGGCTCGATAAAAATGATTGTTATTCAGAACATAACAAGCGCATGTTTACTCTCAGCCTAAAAACTTTAAAGTGAAACCACAAATATGATCTATATATACATGAAACTATTATCTCATATTTTGATGCCTTTGACTTGATTGGAAGAGTCTGCCTAAAATTGCCTACTAATAAAACTGACTTCCCACCAAAAGGTTTGGATTGATCATTAGTAATGTCTCTAGGTGTCTTTTCTAGTGATTCAAAGCACCTTCAATCACTCATTGGAGCTTCATCGCAAATTATAAGTGATGTTTCTAGAAGTAGTTGGTCTAACTGTGTGTACTTATTTATATGACAAACAGAGTTCTTGGTCAATTCTAATGGTATTTTGAAACGAGATCATGTTGTCCTTCCTGATGGTAATAGTAATGATGCAATACCTGAGGCGGCTATAGCCAATACAATCCTTTCCTTAGATCTTAAATATGAAATTAAGGTTTTCCATAGATATTTTTCCCGGTACCGCCATGACCATACACAAATGCTAGAACCTATGTTGTTTTAGAGATAGAGTCCAAAACTTAGTTATAAATGGTCAATTTGTCCAAATATAATCTTTCATTAATAATTCTAGTTCAAATAGTACATAATCACATAAATAGTTGTTGTTAATAATACTATGAGGTGAAGTGGAGACTCAAGATAACATGCGTGTAATGTGGTCACTCATTTTTAGCTAATGTTCTTCCCAAAAAGATAATGGATTTTAGATCCCACAAAACATAAGCATGTGAATAAATAGAGACCTCAGTTATGATGATGATGCCCATTGAGATGCCTCCAAGAATGCCTCTGACTATTCTTTGTCATCACTAATAAGTCCTAGCTTCTCACAAGCAGAGCGCAAGGTAGGATATATAGTTACGGACACCATGCGTAGGTCTGCATAAGAGGTGCAACTGATTTGATGGTTCAAACGTATTCTAAGATAAAAGAATTCACCACAGGATGGATGTACATATGTAACTCTCATGATACTTGGTGGTTTGTTTCCAGTTTTGCGAACCCAACACTTTGCAGAATCAATCCATCTATAATTGGGTATATAGTCAATGTACCGCTAATGCAAGCATGTTTGTTGCAAACCAAGGTTATCCATTTTTTCATGGCGATTATTTGCCAACCACTCAGCTAGGGTCGTCTTGCCAAGGGCTAGATTTTTTGCAACATTTGAAAGTCCTTGGGAGTCTCTAAAGGTGACATTTTGCATTTCTTTTAGATGCACTACAAGAACTTATACAATTGGGTTTCTAACGTGAATTGGAAAGTTAAGAATGCGCCACAAAGCTTCATGAGGACATATAAAACAACCGTCTAGATAGTTGTCAATTTTGTTAACAATCTCGACTAAATTATGAGCCTCGTTAGAAGAAGTAGATGCAGAACTATTGATGGAAAACCTAACTCTATCTGCACCCTTAGAAATAAATTTGAATAGGTACTTAATAAGCATGCTACATCCGTAGTATTCAATATTTACGTGTGCATCAAAGTGCATACAAAGATTTTTGTTGTAGAACTACACAACCATTATCAAGTGGTAATCCTGTTTTCATAATATGACATTTAGTAGGACATCATCTGTAGTGAACATAGTTGGGCTTCTCAAAGCGTGTGACCACTTCATATGACTTTGTAACAACTTTGAGCAAGTCCCTTCAATCATACATGGTGCCTCATTCTAGGCAAACCACACGGTCCATGTAACATGTAATATTTGACGATCCTAAAAAGCATAGGGTCCATAGATTATCTGGTAGTTCTACACTTTTGAATTTATCCACATCTTCAGTAAGTCGAATGTTGTGGTCGGGTGCTACCCATAGTTATGTATGGCAGTGCGGAAGACCTCTTTTCTGAAATTCTGTTGTATAAAGTTCTGTGAAAAAAAAGGAACTTTGAATCAAATTTTGATTCGGATAAGAAAATAATGTAGTAACAAAAAGGAAGATGAGGTTCATATATAGGCCCGGAAGGCCTAGCATCTTTCAGGTGCCTAATGAATGACTCCACCTTCAATTGAAACACTCTGGCTACTATATCAGGCCTATCTTGAGGATTTTTAATGCCTTAAGGCACGACTTATTTCTGGCCATTTGACATTGCACATGAATGTGATAAAGTATTGAGGGTTGCCATGAACTCTACATATTCTCAAAGCATCCTAATAATGCTTATACATATATCTCGGACCGCCAATAAAGGAGGTTGGTTGAATAACGTGCCTACCTATACTACAACCTTCAGTATCACCTTTAAACAGTGCATCATAAACTCCTTGTAAGAATGCACAACGAAGATCACTTTGATTGTTAAGGAAATAATCCAAGCAACCATGTTCTATGCAAACAGAAGAGTCTACCAAGTATTGCTGAAACAATCGACCAACCCTAAGCAAATGTATGTATACATTCTCTTTATCATGAATCGAGTAACTGTAAAACATCTTCATTGTCAAATTTTGGTCTTGACACCTAAGAGCTGGTGACCTTTCCAGTTCAACATGAAGAAAGAGGATTGGGTATTGCAAAGGCATATATGACGGGTGAAGCTTGCTCACTCTATGAAGGATATTGTCTTTGCTACGTATTAAAACATCAAAATGTTCTGCTGAAGATGTTTCCTCACAAACAATTGCACCTAAAGTACCAGGCAGGGTTATCATAACTCTTATGCCTATGACAACCATAAAGCTTGACAGCAAAGTTAGGAATTTCTGACTGAGAGCAAAGTTCTCTAGCACTCTTGAAAAGCTTAACATATTCATTGTTATCATTTAATGTTGAGGCAATATCTAAAACGACATCAGGGGAAATACCATATTCTGAACCACCAGCGAAAAAACTAAGTATATTAAAGACTTCATTATTGGAATTGAATATGTACATCTACAGAAATCTAACAGGCTTGCCGACAGGAGGGCATAAGGAACCTAACCGGTGCGAAATTTGACCTGTTACCTTAAACACAAATGGGCCACTGCTTCGATTAATCCCCTCATCGATCGTATTCCCAAATGATGACATTGAGAACATTTAATTGTATGAGCTAATGTTTTCCATAAAGTGTGTGTCATCAAAAAGTTGTCTAAAAAGTTTAGGTGGTTCAACAAGATAGCCTATGGAAACTCATCCAACTTTACAACATATATAATATCTAGAGTGATTTCTCAATGAAAAAGACATCAAACGTTACGCAAACCAGAATAGAGAGCCGCAAACTTCACAAACACTATCGCACTCGCCTAGATTGATATAAATTGTAAAAGGCAACACAGATCCACATAACCCATATTTGACATATTTGACATATTCAGAGAGATCAACATTCGAACAGTCGAGGGATTGAGAAGCTTGTGCTCTAGAGGCGGTACGTAACATTGTAGCCTTATGACATGACTAGCGTTGTGTTTGACAACCTATGTGAGCATCAATACCACGAATAGAAGAACAGGCAGAGGCATAATTTTGTCGTGCTATTCCATGTGAACGCTTCCTACTTGAATGCTAGCATTATCAATTAAAACAATCATGTCCAAAAAAATATAGATTTGAAAGATAATAAACAATCTTAACATAGCATGTTAAAATTTTCACACCCAAAGGAAATGCTGATCTAAAACATTATAAATGCTAATACTCTAACCTAATTAAAATTGCATGGTATATCAAAAAATAAATACAAACCAAACGAAGGCACACCTAACACATTATTAGCAATGATAACAATGTGGCTACAAAAAGTACATGTCCGATATTACTTAAAAGGAAAACACAATTAAACATTCATTACGTACCTGCATGAACACCGGATCAAAGTGCAAAACTACCTATATAAAAAGAAAACACCTTAGTTACCGACAATCAACAACATAACAAAATATATTAGATTAACGAAATGAAAGGTTATTAAAGGAATTATCAATTCTTATCAAGATCATGCAAGTAAGAGTTTCTAATTAAAAAAGTACAGTTTGACCTTTTTAGTACTCAAATTTGTATGTTTATTTATGCGGGAAGTTGTAGATACATGATGTTCCTAGTTTAAGTGCTTAAATGTAAAAGTCTTTCATGTCTTACATATGTGTAATGTGATGATGTAATGAAGTATGATATATGTTTAGATGTTCATTTATCTTTGATTCATATGTATGAATTTCTTATATGGGTTTGAGCTTGTTGTTCATAGTTCTAAGTCAATAATGATTGAGAAATGTGTTCAACCTAGTCGGGTGATTATTCATGCTAATGGAACATGCGCATGAATATATCATACTAATAGACCAGTCGCATGACTGAACCAGGAGACTAGATTAGTCGTATGATTGAGACATAAGATTGACTCAGTCACACGACAGAACCTTCAGTCGTGCGTATAACTCAACCGCATGATTTAGTCGCACGACTGAACCATGCTAATGGTTCAGTCGTACGAATGGAAACTACAAACCTATAAATACCACTTAATTCATGGAAAAACAAAACACTTTGAAACACTTTGAGAGATACTTCGAATATACATAAACCCTAGCCGTCCAGAGCGTCCTAGATAGCCAATCCAACTTCAATGTTCGATCTTGATCGATTCCTACTCATTCTTAACGTTTAGATCATTGTTATATCGATCGGGTTATTGTTCTCACTGATTGGATCGCCAATCAAATAGGATTCCACACTATTTGATCTGGTTTCACGAAGAATCTGTATGTACTTCGTACGTACACGGTCCCAACAAGTAGTATCAAAGCCTTGGCTCTTAATTTTGCATGGATTTGATTAGTTTTGGTGTTAAAACCTACACTTTAAATCAAAAGAGTCACCACTTTGCTTCCAAAGGTGTTTTCGTCGTTTGCACGCATTAAAGTTTTATTCTTTCATCAAACGGCAGATTAGGGTTCCTTGTAAACTCGTATTTTGTGTCAAAGTGCCAATATATTCAATTTTACAAACATAGCAGCCTTCAGTCGCACGATTGGTCCATTCGTACGATTGAACTCAATCGTATACTCCATCCGCATGACTGAACTCAGTCGTATCCCTCATTCACACGACTGAACAACTCCAGTCGTTTGATTCCAATCGTCTTGTTCATACGCACGACTGAAGCCAATCGCATGATTGAATTCATTCGCATCCTTCATTCGCACGAGTGATCCATACTCATAGCCCATTCGCACGAGTGAAACTATCCTATTCTAAAAGTACCAAGTTTAAAGCAATGGAAGATCAATTTGCTGCATTTACTGCCGGAAAGGACTCTCGCATCAAGAACCTTCTACTTCTGGAGAATGAGATTAGAAATCATAATAAACCGCTAAAGCTGTTAACGTTAGATGAATATCCACAGTGGAAACAACGGTTTGAAATCTATTTAAATGGAGTGGACCCAAATCTCTGGACATCCATTGAGACTGGTTATACGGTACCAGACAGTGCTAATGGAATCAAGTTGACGTTGGGAGGAATGAGTGAAGCTCATAAGATTCTGTTCAATGCTAAAAAGAAAGTATATGCCTTGTTGACTCAGTCGATACCTAAGGACATCTTTCATCAGTTCTCTGATAATAAGAAGGCTAAAAAGTTATGGGAGACATTGGAGAAGAGATATGATGGAAACGCAACTCTCAAAGCACTGAAGGCTAAAGCTCTCAAAAAGGAATTTGATAATTTCTCTTCGATAGGGAATGAGAGCTTGGATGGTATTATTGGCAGATTCTATCATCTAATGAGTGAGTTGCACACTCATGGTGTGACAACATCTAAAGAAGATAAGGTTTCAAGCTTTGCTAATGGTTTGCCTGATAAATAGGATTCATTTGTGTTTAATCTGAGACAAAATGACATTCTTGTGATATTATACATAAATGATTTCATCATGAAGTTAAGGGAGGAAGAACTGTGAATGAAATACAAGTCGAAGAAAGGATCATATGTTCAGAATCTATCACTCTACAACTCAGTTCCAACTCTAGCGGTTTCAGGAGCACCGTTACAAACAACATTCGTGTCTAGTTCTTCTGCTCCTTCCTAAAACAGTGTATCAGGAACCAAAACATCAGAGTCATCTAGAACCCAATACATAATTCCTGAAACAAATTCTACAAAGTTGAAGACCGAGAATATCGGTAATGTCACAATGGAAGTAGCCAAAGAGCACATGGATCTTCTAGTGGCTGTTGTACAATCTTATGATGGTTTAGTTGCCAGTAAGATTGAAAATTGTCATCTTACAGATAAGGGTTATGAGCAAGTTAATGAAAATGAGCTAGAAAGAATGGACATAATGTGGGCCTTGGCGAGTGCTGTCAGAAGAGCAAAGAAGTTTATCAAAAAGACAAGGCAGAATCTAGTTGCCACTAAAGATACGCCTTTTGGTTTTGACAAAACCAAAGTCACTTGCTTCAACAATGGTGAAAAGGGGCACTTTAAACGTGAGTGTGTAAAGCCCAAGAAAACTGGTAATGGAAACCCATTTCCCACATTCAACCGGCAAGACAAAGATATGATTGGAACTACTTCTTCAAGTAAAGAGACAAAGGCCTTGACTGCTAAAGGTGATGAAGGGCAAGACTGGTCCTTCCAATTTGTTTCTCCTGGTGAATCAAATATTGCCTTTGTTGATGCATTGGATGATGGATCTGTTAGTGAAGGTGAGATCATAGTTGAGCAAGCAATGTCAGATACCGAAGAAGCTGTGAATGTTGTAAATCACTTGGTTGAGGAAGAGCGCAGAGCAACAAACTCAGAATCTCCAGTCACCGAAGAGTCTGATACGGCTTTGATGGCTGATTCATCTCGTTCCTCATAGGTAAGTTCTAGTGACCAATTATTTGAAAAACATCTGTGTACTGAATGTGACAAATTTAGGGAAAGCATTGATCTAAAATTTTCAAGGTTATTAGAACACAATGATAATTTAGTAAATGACTTACAACTTTGCACCAAGGCCAATCGTATTTTAAAACAAAATGAGTGTAGTTTCAAAGAAAAAATAGAACTTTTAGGGAAACAACTAAGGGAAACCGAGGTTGTTGCATTAAATCAAGCAAATTACATCGAGTTTTATCTAAATTCTTTGGAAGAAACGAAAAAGGAAAAAGCAGTTCTAGAAGTCGAAGTTGAATCTTTATAACAAAAACTTCACAGCTTGGCTAGTTCTTCACACATAGTTCAAAACTTAGTGAAAGAACAAAATAATGGGGAAGGTCTGGGTTATAAAGTAGTTTTGCCACCACATGCAATCCTTTTGAACACTAAATGTAGATCAATCAATAATAACCCAGTAAAGGATCATGTGGTGTCCACTCCTCTGGTTATTGATCTCGAGTCTACGGGCAAGCCTATGAAGAATAGCACTAAACAAAAGGAGTCTAGTTTGAAATCAAAATAAAAGATGCCTATTGAAAATTGGATGATCAAATCAAAATAAAGGAGTCTACTAAACAAAAGGAGTCTACTTTGAATAGCACCAACCAGACACATCTCACACCCTTACCAAACTCAACCTCACATTTGTGTTCAATCTGTAGAAGGGAGATCATGCTACAATTGTGGAAAACGAGAACATATCTCTCCTAATTGTCCTTATTATCAGACGCCCAAAAAGAAAATTGAACTTTATGATAAAAAACCAGGTTTTTCTAAAATAAGATCTAATACTCCACCTAAGAATATTAGTGAACCTAAAGTTCAAACTATAAGCTAGTCGTCTGTTTATCACAAACAGGCCTTACTGTTGGTCCATTTGATCATATAACAGTGCAAATAAAATGAAGAATCATTCAATATCAAACACACAAACTAAACAAGGTCAACAATGAAGAATGAAAACAATAACAACTCATTCAATATAAGACAATGAAGATCGTAACATTCAATAACATCAAAGCACAATGATATTTCTGTGAATTTACTACTTAGAAAAGGTAACTTGCAACAAGGATCAACGATTAGGGTTTTGTAAGCTTACCCACAATGATAATGATCAAAAACTATATATAGTTGTCTTAGTTTCGCAGACAGTTTAGCTGCCAGCGAAACTATTCAGCCGAAACTATTCAGCCGAAACTATAGTTTCACCCGGCAGAAACAGCAGTTTCGCAGAGCGAACTGATCAGTTGACTGTCTCACAGTTTCCCTGGACCGCAGAACTACATAAATCTAATTACATACAAAAGGAAACTAACAAAAGACCTATTACAAGCAAAAGTAAACATTCTAATCTAAGGTGAGTCCAACCTATACATGACATTCAATACTCCCCCTAGGTTACCACCTTCACACGTCTTGATGTATCTTGTCAGCTTCAGTTTCCTCCGTAGCCTTTGATTAGTCTTCAGCACCTCCTACAACAACTTCCTTAGGGGCTTTAGCAAATGATTCTTCATGGTCTCTTCCTGCTTCACGAGCCCTTTCGGGATGAGCACTCGCTTGCTCAAACTGCCTGGCCAAATCCTGTATGTCCATGTTTAGATCATCTTACGCCCTTACTCTCTCAGCTAGTCTCTTCACCTCTGCCCTCACACCTCTGATCTTATTTGCCACAGTCATAAACAGACTGGCTTCCTTCCTTGTCTCATCACCTGCACCTGCTTTGATATGATTCTTGCACAGAACCAGTAGGTCTTCATCACAGAAGCTAAAAAGTTCCATCAGATCAAAGACTTTGAATTCAGCACCATTCTTCACTCTGATTACCGCCTCCCCCGTATAGTTATCATAAAACCACTTCTCAAAATTCTATAGTTATTGGAGGAGGGGATCTGCCTTTGGGGGTTTCACCCTTTGTACAATCTTTCCCTTGCCAGACTCCCAATCCTTATCCTTCTTCGATTGTTTCCTCTCAGCCTTCATGTATGTCACACCCCGACCGACGGTGGAATCATCGGGGCGGATGAATGGGAGATGATTGCTCATAGCACATGGAACTAATTAAGTTGAAATAATATTAAATGTCATTATTCATTAAACATTACAAGACAAATAAGTAATTACAAAACAATCAAGATACAACCAATAACGTAAAACTTTCAATTTAAACTAGGTCCAAGTCCTATAAGAGCACAAGAAGATCTTCAAGTAGGAAACCTGAAACATGTTAAAAATAAAGGGTCAACTATAAAGTTGGTGAGTTCCCATGGTTTAAACACACGCATATATGTATATATATAAAAGGGTTACAAGTAGCAATTCATGTCCATGGTTACGAGTTAGCAAGCTTATAGAACACATACAGTTACAACCAAACCTTGACTTGATTACAAGTATATAAGATTGGCTAAG
>BJCM01084703.1:0-14061 GCA_018326385.1 Flaveria bidentis
ATATATATATATATTTTGCCACCATAATGCACAAAATAAAATCATAAATGAAACTGAATATTTATATTGGTTTTAATTTATAGTTACAAGATAAATTGAAAAAAGATTATAGCACCTTAACATGCTAACTATCAGTGAAATGTAATAATATTTCTAATCTTACGAGGAGATAAGAATACAAAAAACCTGTTAATACAAGAAATAACACGAAATGCATCATAAATATCATATCTAGAACTTGGAATAGATCGATATGAATATGAAGTCCAATATGTCATACATTTGTAAAGGTAATAAATGAATTACTGGGTGCATTTACAAGAGTGATAATGTTATATATACGAATATCAAATGCACCTACTTAAACTGAAATAATCATATAATCAAAACATGAAAAATAATTAAGTTCTAATCATAAAAAGAACAGAGTAATACAGTTGATTTAACCCTATAAGAGGTTATATACAACACCCCGGAAGAGGTGAATGACCTAATAGACAATAAACCATTTTTAGAAGAATATAATAATGCTTAAAAGAGGTAAGTGTCCTATAAGATACTAATATAATACTATATCAGATTCGTGAAATCCTAGAACAAACTCTGGTACTTTACAACATGAGATCTCAATATATTATGTACTAAACAATACAATATAGAACTAATATGAAACACATAATTGCACTTGCTACAGCAACAAATATAATTGATGAGAAATATTAGTTATATAAATCTCTATAAGAGTACATACACAAATATGATCGCCTAAAATGACAAAACGCCTGAATGGCTAAAATAAATTTGCTTAACAAGAAAAATGTTTTTGAAACTAGAAGTCTAAACATTGTAGACGTCAAACTAGCTAATAGGTTGAAAATAGATGTCTTTGAAATAAAAATAAATGTAAAGAAAGAGATTGTATGATATAAGACATGAATTGTAATACAATGGTTTTTCCCAAGTTTTAATGATGATTATGAGAAAACGCAATCTGCTTTAATGGATGTGATAGCGCTATCATGATCATCAACCTCACAATCTAATAAGGACTTCAGATGAAATCTAGATATTATCACCGCTAAGGACACTTGAAAATGACATCTATATGAAAATTTCTATTAAGGGTTCAAAAATTACAAGCATTAAGAATTAGTACCTCCATATATGTATACTTGATATTTACATGGTCTTAAACAAATGATCAAACAAGCCATTGTCATATAATATTGAACTTCAAATGCTTGAAGATGCATATTTAATGGAAGGAGAGTATTATACATGTTGTATTTTTTTTTCCTTAACTAAGTTTTATCCCATTAGGTTTTTTTATTAAGGTTTTAATGAGTCTAACTTAATTGAGCATGTTGTATCAGTTAATATTAGTCATTAATAACTAAACCAACATTATCTAGTAGTATAATATTGAGTGTATTATATAAAATGTCTAGGGATAATGTTATAAATGCAAACTATTTTAAGCTCAATCTAATTTTATAAAATTCAGGGTTTGATAATTATGTATAAATATCTAACATATGCGTTGTCTATAGTAACGTTGATTAATAAAAATCAATTTCTCATTTCTACTTTCTCTTGTTTACAATACATCTTACTTATTCAAATGATGTTTAAGAAAGACTTATTTAAATATAGATTATAAAATAAAATTAGCGAAATCAAATAATAAAGAATAAGAAAAAGAAGAAGAAGACAAATGCATGAAGCGATGCCATTGTTATGCCTTCGTTTACAAGAAATTCCTCCGAGGCATCAACATCAAGCGATAATAAATAATTTTTTATAAATTAAAATATGGATCTAAATTCATGAATTTTTAATTCTATAATTATTCATATATGTTAATCGAACAAATATTTGTTATAATTATAATCATCTCAATTATATGATTTTACACAACCATAATTACACTTAGAATATAAAATCAAATTTAATCCGTTATATGGCTTCACTATACTACAATCGCTTCAAATCTAATGATTTCTGGTTAAAATAAAATATATAATTATAAAAACATACATTCACCTTTTAGTAACTATTTTTTTAATATTATATAAACTAATAATATTCCTTTTTATTTATGTAGCATACACATCAATCAAGGTATCACATGTTGCTTCCTCTATATATAGTCCCTTAAAACACCAAAACATTCTTTTACAAACAACTCCAAAAGTTATATATATCCAATTACCATTATAACCCTTTCTTTCCTCTCAATCAAAGTAAACTCACAATGAAGGCAGGGGTAATCGTGGTATTGGGTCTTCTGATCTTGGTGATCAACGTATCTCCGTCGTCGGCTTCCGATGATCGCCGGCAAAAATGGTGGAAATGGCCCTCGTCTTCGCAGGCCGGAAATTCGATATGTTCATCCGTCGTACTTCCCCTATACGGCAACGTTTATCCTCAAGGGTAAAACCCTTTGAATTTTGGATTTTTCATAAACCCTTAAAACATACTGAACTACCATTTCTTATGAATCAGAACTCATGTCCTCATAATATCTTTTTCTCCATCTTAGAAGTCAAATAAGCCGGGTCAAAACAAAACAAGTTTGATTGGTTTGAAATTCATGACATTATTTAAAATGTCGATTTTTATTGGATAATTTATTATAAACGGTTAAAATCAACTGAACCATTCAAAGTAAAGCAAGTTGCATGACATCATTACATTATTTTTTTCATTGGTAAATTGAGGTTTTGTGTCATCACACACTCTCAACGATGACCCTAGATTATGGCTTCTTTTAAGGAATCATGATGATTTGCTCTTAGATTTAGGAGTTCTTAGGTGTATGAATATTTTTGTCATGTAATGTTTCTATTTATGGTTAAAAAAACACAGGTTTTATTACGCTCAGATAAATGTAGGACATCCTTCGAGACCTTATTTTGTGGATCCTGATACGGGCAGTGATTTGACATGGCTTCAGTGTGACGTGCCATGTGTACAATGCACTCAGGTTATTATTCTTGTTATAATTGGTTTTCAAAACATTTGATGTTGTTTTACTAATATGATGTTTTGATGTTGTGTGTGTTTTTAGGCACCTCATCCTTATTACAGACCAAACAACGATTTGGTTCCCTGTAAAGATCCACTTTGTGCATCATTGCACCCTGGAGATCACAGATGTGATGACCCGAGTCAATGTGATTATGAGGTTGAGTATGCCGATGGTGGTTCATCTTTAGGTGTCCTTATCAACGACGTCTCCCTTGTCAATCTTACTACCGGAGTTCAAGTCACTCCTCGTCTAACCATTGGGTATGTAATATCGTTTTCCTTCATAAAATTTCAGCTGAAATAAACCATTGATCTATCCTTTTGATTTATAATTGAAACTAGTAACTTTATCACGCGACTATTGATCTATTCTTTTGATTTATAATTGAAACTAGTAAATTTGTCAACGCGTGATGCGGGAGAAAATATGCATATTATGAAATAAAAAAGAAATTCTTTACAACGGTCTTATTTTGTTAAATAAAAAATGTCACCGTTTAGACAAAAGAAAAGATCGTAACATTTTAAAAAAAATCGTTCAACTATATTGCCATTGTGAAAATTCAGTTTGTTAATAATAAAATAACAAAGTGAATAATTTCATATGAGAATAATAACAATAATAAATTTGCTAATGATGATGAACTTGAAGAAAAAATTATATTAAAAAAAAACTAGATAGAGAATAAAAAGACATTCCAAGGGAAAAATGTAAAAGAAAAAATTCAAATTTATAAGAAAAAACAAAAGAAAAAGAAAAAAAAGACGTATATGAATTATGAATAGAGAATATAAAAAGAGATGAGGAAAAAGAACAAATTCTCATGATGAAATACATTAAACGTTAAAGGATATAAATAATAGTTCTATTAATGTTAGATATATTAAGGGGTTAGATATATTAAGGGGTTGTTTGACAACTTTTGAATGATTAAGTGCTAAACTATTAAGAAGTCTGAACCATTAAAAGCTAATATATCATTTAATTATTCAAAGATAAATATCTGACCAATTCAGATAATATGTCTTAACTATTCGGCATTAAACCTCTTAACCATTCAGTATCAGTATAATGTTTAACCATTCAGAGATAAATGTCTTAAACATTCAGACATGTGCTGGTGAAACAAACAGTCTGAACCATTCAGATATCTGAACCATTAAAAGGCTGCCAAACTGCCCCTAAATAAAGAAAAATTAACAGCACGAGAAACTTGGAATAATCGCTTAAACACGCAATGCCTAACCATTGCGTTAATGTCTTTTGTAGCTATATTTTGGTAAACATGAAATAGAGAGTTACTGTGTATACAATTTCTAGTATTTTTTGTTCCTTAGAGTGTATTTTTTTAAATCAATATAAAATTCGCAGGTTGAGTTTAGCTTTGAGTCGAACCCAAAACACATTTAGCTAACAATCATATTTTGGTTCAGTCAGTTTTATAATTTTGTATATCGATCTTTATTTTTATATATTTTAAAAAAAAATGTGATTAATGGCATAACTTGTATTTTACATCAAAATCTCATATATAAAAGATAAATTGGCAGAAGATTATTAGAATTTTGTAACTTTAGAGAAATAATATCTAAAATATAAAATAAAAAACTGAGGTTAGCCGGGTTGCTTTCATGTCAACCTGAATTATTGTATCGTGTCTAGATTCACACGTCTCACATAATGTTCTAGGTCATATGCCAGGTCCGAAACACCAACCAACAAAGACACACTCATTTAACATCTTATACCCTCTGCCTGCTTGCTTCTAATTTACTTGAGAAACATTTGGTTTGTCAATACTCTCTCTTGTCTTGTTGACAGGTGCGGATATGATCAGATCCCTGGTCCATCTTACCAACCACTCGATGGGGTTCTTGGGCTCGGGAGGGGTAAAACCGGAATTGTTTCACAGCTTCACAGTCAAGGTCTCATCCAGAACGTTGTTGGCCATTGTTTTAGCAGTCGTGGAGGCGGATATCTCTTCTTTGGAGACGACGTGTATGATCCTTCACGTGTCATATCAACCCCAATGTCACGCGACTATAGGTTTGAAGCACCCGTATGCAAACTTTGGTAGAATGTTAGTACTTCTTTTTATGGAAAATCTGATGCATTTTGGTTTCAGAAAGCACTACTCACCTGGGTATGGAGAAGTCATTTATAATGGAAAACCAACTGGGCTGAAGAATCTACTTGTAATATTTGACAGTGGAAGTTCATATACATACCTTAGTTCCCAGGCTTATGAAGGCTTACTTTATTTGGTAAGTTTCAATCAATATTATAACATATTTGTATTCCTAAGCTTGTTTCGTTAACACGCTGAAGACATAAACTCAACCCATATACTATTCATATTAGATACATCAACCCTAACTTCAACATTTAAACTTGTGCAACCCAACATGACCACTAAACCCGTTTATTAAATGAGTTAGCGGGCTGTAAGCAAGTTGTTTAAACAGGTTGGAGCGGGTTGTAATGAATTGGTTAACCAGGTTGTAAACCAACCTTAAAAAAATTCTAATTTAAAAAAAAGAGTCTACGTGTTTAATTAAACGGGCTAAACAGATCAGCCAGAGCACGACCCCTTTGATTGAACATATAGAACATGTTAATCTCTGTTTATTCCAATAACTGATTATTTTCAGGTCAAATATAACAAGCCAATACCTGATTATTTTTGTGTCCAATTTCCAGTCATGCCATGAATAACCATCCTAGTGTATTAATATTATAACTATTGTTATTATTTTGTGCAGATAACAAAAGAATTGAGTGGGAAGCCTGTGAGAGAGGCGGTAGATGACAAAACGCTGCCGTTTTGCTGGAAAGGAAAAAAACCATTTAGAAGCATAAGGGACGTAAGCAAGTACTTCAAGCCTTTGGCATTGAGGTTTTCTAGTGGCTGGAGATCTAAAACTCAGTTTGAAATTCCCCTAGAAGGATATCTTCTAATCTCGGTAACTTGTCTTTCTTAACCTTAGTTTCCATAACCGATACATTTCAACTAAATAACAGAAGTTCTGAGATTCGGGGTGTTTTTTGTGCAGTCAAAAGGGAGCGTATGCTTGGGAGTTCTTAACGGTACTGAGGTCGGGCTTCAGAATTTCAACATAATTGGAGGTACAATTTCTCAGTTTTTCATCCCGTATAACTAATTAACATAGATGTTTTAAAATGGGCGGGTCAAGTGTGGTCACAAGTTAAAATGGCAATATAAACAAATGTTTTACATTTTGGTTTGCATACTGCAGATATATCAATGCAAGATAAAATGGTGATATATGACAACGGAAAACAAACCATTGGATGGACTCCTGCAAACTGTGACCGCCCACCAAGGTCCGACACAATGAGCCTTTGATTAAGAAATGTATCATATAAGGGTGGAAAAGGCATAACTGTTACCCAGAATGATGCATACTCTGTATAGGTCTACAGACTGATAAAGAGGGTCTTAGTTCATAAATAACATTTAAATATGTAAACTCCTTATACAAACTTCAGCCTAACTGTATTTTAAATTAAACCAAGAGTAGAACACACCCATTTTGGCAGACTAGAAGTAGCTCGGTGACATGAAGACGCAGCTTCTTGCTTGTAGGTCAAGTATGTTTATGATATATGCGGTCAAGAAACCAAAAATCATAGATTGTAAGATCCATGAGCTGAAAATAACAAACAAGATATGTTCAAAGTTTAAACCATGACATAGGTTTTGCTTCTTTTTGGTTTACTTATGGCACAGAATTAGTGACTACAGTTTTATACTTCCAAAATCATTTCTGACAATACCAGATTGCAGAAAAACAGACAACAAAACATTAACAAACTATGATAAATCTACAGATGTGCAGAAACTTAACTCTTAGCAACAGAGTAACAGGGCCATAATCCTGGACAATTTCTGATTAGGATTGCACATAAACTGTTAAAACTGTCCAAGCCGCCCAAACTGAAGCAAGTCGACCAGTTTAAGATTTACGGTTTTGGCGGTTTAACTATCCAGACGACGGTTTGGAACTTGGAACTGTCATGTAAATTGAACAGCCCGATTAATCTTTTTTGTTTATTTATGATTTCATTTTTGAAACATACAATTACATAGGTGAATTATATTCATGAACCATCTCTGTCAAAAATTTAGTACAAACAAACGACTTTGGGATGAAAATGAAAAAAAAATTCAGTTTATACGAACAAAACTGAACCGTCCAACATCTGAACTGGTCACTCCAACAGACCCACCCAATCCTTCTTGTTACAACTAGTTATATTGCATCAGATGGTGATGTAATTGTGTATAGACTCAGAAGAAAAATGCAACACAGTTTGATGAATCAACTATTTTCCAATCTTAAGCTGTTCCTCCGATAATAATTTAAGATATTTGGCACAAACCATAACAAACACAATAAGAAATGCTAGTTTCAATGCTTAGACTCAAGCAGCAATCGATCTAAAGATGTAATAAGTCTATATGAATGCAACTGAGCTTGCAATTTAACCTAGAAACAGAAAACATAATCAATTCACAACAAATCAATGCAAAATCCATCTAATTTCCAACATCAATCAAACGAATACAAGTAGTTAAGTACCTTCAGCTAAGAAATTAGTCGATCTATTTGCAATAGCGATCAGCCTTCTTCTTGACTCTATCATCAAGCGCATCCTCAACCGACTTCACCTTCGCTTTCGGATCATACCCGAACTTCTTAGCTTCCACAGGAAACAAGTCGTCATACTTCATCTTCTTCGCCGCATCAATCGTGTAGATACCGTCATCTCCTCCGCCAGCTCCTCCTCCGTCGGCGGCGGAAGAAACACCGCCCTCTCCGGCAGCGGCGGCGGCGGCATCTCCTGTGAGGATTTCTTCAGTGAAATCAGGGTTTACATCGGATGATTTCTTGTGCTTTTTCTTCTTCTTTTTGTCGATTGATTTGCTTCGTGACGCTAGGGCTCCTCCTTTGAAGGTTAGTCTGCCCCCTTTCACTCTCTCGTATGCATCCGACATCGATCAAGGAAGAACAAGCCCTATTTTTCTTTTCTTTTTTGCAATATTATCGCCCAAGGGCTTCTAGTCATGTAACCAAGGTGTTTGGCGATCTAGGCTCTATGCGAGCTTGGGTCTCGGTCCTGTGCGAGCTTGTCGTTAAAAATATATAAAGTTACACTCATCGTTAAAAAATCTAAAAGTTTAGTTTGTAGTTAAAAAGGTCTAAAAAATTGAATAAATGTCTATGAGGGTTTTATTTCTTTGGATGTGGCATGATGTTTCAAATTTACTCATTGCAAATATTGTGGGCCACAAAAGAATTAATGTTCAGACGTATAAAAGCCAGGAAAGTATTCTGTGATATTTAGACCTAAATAAATCGTAGGAAGTCCTGAACTATAGGTTTCGTCAGATGTGGCATGTGGTCTTGTAGTTGGCGGTGGATATAGGTAATTGTAGTTGGCGGTGGATATAGGTAATTGTATGAGGATGTGTAATGATGGGAAATGTGACGATCGTGAGTGTATGAGAATTAGGAAACATATTGGTGGGGCAGGTTTGGTTGTTGTTGGGATCTAGAGGAACAGTGATGGTAAGAGTGTCTATCGTCATTTGTAGATGTCTCGTCTTCAAGGCTCCGAATGAGTTTGATTTTAGAAAAATAATATTTCTTTGTGAAATTTAATTAGAGAGGTTTTTCCTTTACCTTTAGTGATCATTATTTTCTGAAATTAATATTTTAGTAACATAATATCTTAGCAAAGTTTGATCCTAACTCTTATATCTCCACTAGTTAAAGTTTGTATGAGAGCCCGAGATTTTAGCAAATTACATATCATGCTTAAATACCCAAGCTAGATCTAGTAATGCATAGTCTATCATAGGTACCAACTTTCAAATATTATATGATAGATCCAGGCTAGTTCAATGCTTGATGAGTGTTTATACACCTTTTATATAGATAAAGTTGACATCTCTATGTGTAAATGTATATTCTAGTTCTACGTGAAAGGTGAACTATGGATCCTCACTTTTAAGTTTTTCCCTGATTTTAAGGATGATGTGCATGCTTAAACATTATTTATATATAGATCTAATGTTTAAATTAATAAAGTTATCACCTTTATTTCTAGGATTCATATTATATAAATTTTATGATAATACTCAAAGTCTATGAAAGAACCCTAGATTACATGTTCAAAGTGTAGTCAATGCGGAAGAAGTCAAGTTTCAACTGGATTCACTGTTATCCACGTTCACTCCTTCATCAACGTTGACCTCTTAGTTAGTCTAAGAATGGCCAACACGAAAGAGTGAACTGTTACCCGCATTAGTTTACTTAGTCGCGTTACCCAACTGTTACCCACATTGGTTTACTTGGTCACATTATTTAATTATTACACGCATTGGTTTCGGTCAGCCCCATTCACTATTACCCGTATTAATCTAACATTTGGCCAACTTAGAGTTCACATGCATCGAGCCAAACCATCTGCATTGGTGTAAGCGTCTACATTTGATGCTACCCATCCACATTAAGCCATTTCATCCATATTGATGTAACCCATTTGTGTGAATGCAATACTTAGTTGACATAGGCCATTACACACCCATATCGGTTAAGAGTCATCCCCATTCATCAGTAGTTATCGGCATTGGATAACTTAAACCCGCACCCATCTTGCTTTAAATATTTTCTTATGCGCACCTACTGTCCAAGCCTAACTAATTGATGCTTAGTTATGCCTATTGTTATTAATCAAAGTCGGAGGGCAAAAAATGAATTTTATATGCTTTACCTTTTTTTTCTTAGATTGCTAAGTGCAGTAATTAGCTTTATTTTGCTTAGTGCACTTCATGGTTATATTAGCTTGCTCTCGCTTAATGCATTTGCATGTAATATTAGCTTGCTATGTGCTTGTATCAACTTGCCTTGCTTACTGCACTTCATGGTTACATTAGCTTGCTCTATGTTTGAATCAACTTGCCTTGCTTAGTGCATTTCATGGTTACGTTAGCTTGCCCTATGCATGTATAGTGGCGGAGCTTGAATACTCATGTAGGGAGCGAGGGTGAGATTAATTTTTTTAGGAGGGGTGAACTCGAGTTTTTTTACATAAAAAATTACACTATCGAGCCAAAAATTTACACTACCGGCGAAAAAAAGAGCCCCCCCCCCCTCGGTCCTAACTATGCTTGCGTGTAGCAACTTACTTTGATTGTATCGCATGGTTATATTAGTTTGTTGTGTGATTGTATTAATTTGCCAAACTGAAAGGCATGATTATTATATGCTACCCAATACGGTGTTCACTAGATAGGTAGGATATGTTTTCAAAGTCATTAATGTTTTAATAGGAATTTATGCAATTATATGATGTGTTTCATTATGGTCATTCATCAAAGGATTTCGAAGTACTAATGACCTAATGGTTTAAATTAAAACTAAAATCCATTCAGCAACGCTGACTTTCAATATGTATGTTAGGTAAATCCAGATGTAGCTGAGTTGATGATGAGTGGGCATGAAGAAGCTTTCGGATTAAAGACTGGCATCCCATTTCAAAATTTATTATGTTATCAATGTTTGAACAATGACCCTATGTTATGTAGTAGTTTAGTCGGACATGTCTTGTTTGTTCACTGAATTTTTCGCTGCTAAATCATATAAAATTTTTAGTTTAAAAATCATGGTTATTTGTGAGACGTCAACTTCGAGGTTGCCTGGAACATGGCCTTACAAGAAGCTTCATGTCTTCCATGGAATTTTATAACCACCGACAAAGGACCACATCCCTCGATCGTTGCATGGATTTCTATTTATTCGGTATGACTATGGCCGAAACCGATCATTATAGGAATTAGTAAGGATCCACTACCAACCCTAGGTTCATAACTTAGCACTCACACATCAACCTTCAGTTGACCTATATGCAAATCAACAGCTAGCGCGCTGTTATAGGGTGAATGGTGGTATATTATGACGTTGAGTCACCAGACATGTGTCAAAACTCGAAGATTCATCATAGGACATGTGTCAATACCAAAAGTTGCTTAGCTAGGTCCATTATGAACGGTCATGGAGATTGGTAGCATTTTGCTACCAATATTGTCTCAATGCGCATTAGGGTGTGCAAAATCATCCCAATCCAAAACCTAAATATTTGAAAATTTGGATATTCAAAATTTTAGGAACTGATAGTGTTTTTTGAGAATAAATATTTATATAATAAATATTAGTTAAAAATTTTAAATATGTTGAATATTTAAATAAGAAATTTGAATATCCAATTTTTAATAATAGTTATTAAATTCTTTTTTATAAAAATTGCTAAACAATACATAGTTTTTAAAAATTCAGATATCTGAATTCGAACTCGAACTTGAAACTTCGGATATCTGAAAATATCCGAAACTTCAGATTCTGATATTGAAAGTCACAATCTAAAATTAAGATATTCAATTTTGAACACCCCTAAATTGTTTTATGGCCTTGTATGACGGTCTGCCACTACCTCCTTCTTGGTCAGTCTAATTTTTCGTTAACTGTATTAGTTTTTATGACATGCCTCGTGATGTCATATATAGTATAGTTATAATTAAAATTATAAATATATTACTCAGTTATTTATATAAAAAACATTTTTTGAAGTTATTCAATGTAACACTTTTGTCGTTAATTGAGTAACTTGAAGACAAAGAGACACAATAATTGAATGATATATTTATATATTTTATTTTAATAATGTAATATTATGTCACATGTCACATATAGTGTCACGTCCTCAAAAACAAATAGAGTTAACTTAACGTTTGATTGGGACTGTATTTATAACAAAATTAAAAGTTGAGATCAATATTAATTAATTATTAATTTGAATTAATAGTAGCCAATAATCAGTAGTTTGAATTATTAAAAACTAACTATTTTTTATCAAGACAACACTTATTTTCTTCGACTTACATTTATCGTTCAAAAACATAAAATTAAAATTAATTTGTTTTTAATTTTAACATTTTTCAGAAGAAGGCAAAAATAATTTATTTGGAACTCAAGAGGAACAAAGTAGAAAGAGAGAGATGAATATATAAACGGAGAGCACCGTTACAAGTTACAAGCCGAATTCCCACAACGAATTGGAACACTCATCATACCCATAACCCACACACAATCGAGAACAATGTCGTTTGACTCGTTCACCGTTAACGGCGACGACACCACAATTCCACCTTCCGGCGACTTCGACTTCGACGTCGACGGCAACGACTCCTACGCCACCGCCCGTGCTCCGCCCTACGCCGCCCAACACCACCTTCCTCATCACGCATCCGATCCCTTCGGATTCCCCGATCCCGATCCAAACACCTTCGATGTTTCCTCTGCTCCGATCTCCAACGGCAATGCCAATGCCAATGGCTACACTGCTGGAGATGATGATGCTCATGGAGTTTTGTTTACATCTGATGGACCGCTGCTTCCGCCTCCCTCTGAGATGATGCGAGATGAAGGCTTTGCTCTTCGTGAATGGCGCCGGTGAGCTTCTCTCTGTTTATAGATCTTGTGCTTTTTTGTACTGATCTTAGATTGCTGTTTACAGATCTTGTGGTTTTTGTAGATCAGCGCTCTTGTATAGATGCTAGAAGAGAAATTTAATGACTTAGTTAGGATTTGATTTGGGATATGAGTTTTAAGAAAGAGTAGATCCGTGGAGTGTTCTGGAATGTGGATAGTAGCTATCATCTTACCATGATTTGATGTGAATAGTCTGATAATTGGTATAACTGAATTGGATCCATTTCCGAATGTATATAGTGTGCAATATACAGTTTCAACAACACTACAGTTGTCCAATTGATACTTTAATACTTGGAGATGGATCAACCGATCAATACTAAACAATTCAGTTTTACCAATTATCATAGTGAAATTTCTTGTCGAAAATGGACAGATAATTATTTGCATCTGGTTCTCCATGACAATGTAGGAGAGGATCTTCAATTTGTAGGTTTTGGTTCTTAGAATGAGCGGCTTTTGTGTTTAAGTGTTTTGTTGTTAGTGTTCATTCGATCTGTTGATTTGGATTAAAGAATTATGGTTAGATTTTTTGGATAGTCTTAGGGGGTTATATTGCTATAATGAGGATGTTAATGATGATTATTACTCATCAAGATCCATATGATTTTCACTCCAAGTATTGTTAATCTAGATATTTCTTAGCTAAAAATCACTAGATCTTTGGTGATTTAAGTAATTAATAGATATATAATATTCATATTCATCTACCAATAAAAAGCTTTTAGATGCTGCTATCATATGTTTATTTGTTTGATATTGTTGCAAATTTTAGTTTATGGATTTTGTCGAATGCCGTAGATGTAGTGCTGGGAAAGAGATTAATCTATCGTTTCATCTTTATCATCTTATGATTGAAATGCTGAATTGACATCCACAATTTAGTACTACACTAAACTAATCATGAGAAAGAGAGTTGCAAGCTGGAATACAACACTAGAAAATTTGGTTAAGATCATATATCAGGCATGTAAATAATCAGCCTTTAGAGCGTCTTATCTAACCCATCAGTTAACCATGTCGACCCATCAACTTATTTACAACTTGTTTACAACCTGTTTGACTGCTTTATATAAATGGCTTAAAAGGGTTTGTTTGGGTTACCCGATTATAAGCATGTCCAGGTCAGGTTTGATGTATGTCATGCATAAAATATTGCTTGTGTCCTGGTTGAATGATTCAGCCTGCCAACTCCACACGATTGCCACCCCTAGTTTTTGTTGGGTTTGTTAGAACATGAACATAGTTTAACCATTTAAAAATTGTGAAAAACACAGCGGAAATGAACATTATAACCTGGTTTATAAACTGAAATTTCAGGTTCTTTTAGATGTTATAAGTTGTAAACAAACCCAAGAACAAAAGGATCTTTTATATGTGAATGAAACTAGCTATGAAAACACAAACAACACATAATGGACAGCCATAAAGAGGGCTGCCAAAAACTACCTTTCA
>BJCM01084705.1:0-11279 GCA_018326385.1 Flaveria bidentis
ATATGATACAGGTGATGTTTTACAAACAGATGTATGAAAAACGACAATATAACACTACATATACAAAATGATAATTTGATGTCTACTAGCTCATTACAGTTATAATATCTATTAGAATTAACTAGTATTAAGCCCCCGCGTTGCGACGATGACGTAATACCATGCCAAGTAGAACCAATTTAAAACCATTGTCAATAATCACCGACACCGGAAAAACTCGTGTTATAAAAGAAATAAGAACGAAAAAAATAAAACCAAACGGAAAAGTATAATGAAAAAATGTTATACCACACATGTGAAATGTAAAACATTATAAACAATAACTATGTTGATTTAGGACCATCCGCACATTGCGACAGAGCCGTTAAACGGGGAAAAATATGTGTAACAACATTGAACCACACGCATACGTTATTAAATAAAAGAAGAAAGAAACCTATAGCACGTACAACTCATTAATACATAATGTACAAACTCTAAAGCACATAACAGTTTGCAATTAGAATATATTAAATTAAAATACAAAATTAGCACTAGGACTACAGACATCACATCTAGTCTTACTTTTTACTAAAGAAGCCCCTAATTAATTATTTGTTTATAAGTTTATTTGTTTGTAAGTTTAAAAGAGAATATATAAATCATATGTTTATATAGAACTTGTGTCAATGCTTCATGTGGTATCTCTAGTTGGTTTACTTTGGTATGGAGAAAACATTTGTACTAATATTTTTGTTTCAGTAACCAGTGAAACTAAGAAGCAACTCTAAATTAACAGCTAATGCACTTGCAGACCTTAAGAGGTGGAACGCACACATGGCCACTCTATACATGACGATTGTTTGTTGCCACCAGTTGGTCTTCGCCGACATCACCACCTCACAGCCACGACGATCGCTGCCTCCACCACCACTAAAGCCGTTCCCTGTAACCACTAGAACTAGCTACACGCCTACACCACCACAGCCATGGCACCAACCACATGTCCACCATCACCACTAGCCATTGTAAATTATACGGTGGGTGACCCATTTTGATATTTTTTCTAAAACAACTTTTTTCAATCGTGTCCATTTTGTTCAAAACACATGTTGCCTAAACCAAGTTGATGTTTCTTTAAAACGACCTGTTTTTGACTCAAACTCATTTTGCACAACACCCATTTCACTAATTACCCAACCTGACAGATTTGCCATGCTTGGGTATGCATCATACCAACATTATTGCATTAAGGGTTCTTGGAATAGCAAAACAAGATCGAGCGCAACTGAAATCATTCAGTATAACCCCTACTATCAAAGTTGTGAATTTTTCCTGCAAAACTCATGAATAGCACTCTAAAGCTAACTCTGAACCAAATGTAGATCTGAAACTAAACATTTTTTATCTTTATTTGCAAAAGAGCTTAACTGCTTCATCGGTAGTCAGCTACAACATCCAAGTTTCAATTGGAATTCGGCCCAACCACCTGGTCCTGTTTGCTGGTTCAACTGGTTTAAATGAACACAACCAGACTGGTTTTGTAGGGAGTTCCTGGTCCAGCACTCCAGCAGGTCTGGTTCAAAGAACAGTGGCAAAAACAGGTTACAGTTGTCCTGCAATGCTGCAACCACTTCTTTGTCTGTATATTAGTAGCTTTTATAAATAACTAATTCACTAAATATAATACAAGCTAGTTCGTAAAAATAATAATCTGAACAGCCAGCCAGCTAAACTATGCACCAAACAGAAAACTTAAAGGAGTAAAGATATCTTAACGCTACACCATTTGTTATTTAAAAAATTTATTTCAGAAAAGGTATAATTTACTAGGAACAGAAACAAAGATCATGAGTTAAGTATACATTACTAAAGCCACTTTTAGCACAATTACCTGACACCACTATGTGCCGGTCTGTCTGCTTAAGCAAAGAAACAATCACATTCCAATACAGGTGTAACCAGCCTACCTATTGATGTGGTGACATGGCTCCCTGGAACCCAATAAAAATGGAAAGAATGTGGTTATGTTATTTCTATTTGCCAGCTGGATAAATATCAATTTCGAAGAACACAACAAGTTGCAGGAAAATGACAGAAAGTACATGTGGGGAAGAATGCATCCAATGTTTTTGACCTGTGTACAAAAGAGGAACCATATGAAAGAAACTCTGACTACCTTAAAACTTACTATTATTCTTGTTCATAATACCTGCCTTCTGCACTAAAATGTTGGTAACTAATCGCTAACAATTAAGATTAAAATTAATTAGCAATCTAAACAGATATACAAGGGAAATTGTTTGTTCAACATGAAGGTGCCAGCGCCCAGCCGTCAGGTACATTGCATGCAACAATGGCACGCCTATTTTGGCATTTCCATTTGTCAGCAAATGCCCAAAAAAATGTAAAGAAACTGTTCATCATATTACATGACACACTGATGTCAGATGATGTATGTCTATAAACTTTATAATGCAAACCCACACATGCATAGCCAAATTTTCTTTGACAGCCTTTTCTCCAATATATGCTTGAATGATGAGTGGATACACTCAGCACAGAGAACAAATCAAACACACTCGAGAAACATAAGAATACACACATGAAATTGAAAGTAGTGAACTAAAAATAATTTACGTCAATACCTGAAGATGAGATGAACCACTCGTGGAAAGATATCTCTGTGATGCTGATAGAAATGAAGGACAAATCACATAACTTTTAAGAACAAGAAAACAAGATATAGAAAGGTGATCAGCATGTAGAGGAATCTGAATTTAATTTACAAATAAGCATTTGAAATGCTAAACTACACAATGGTGTAGAAGAAAGAATGAATATATTGAAAGTCAATGACTAAATGAATTAATATGTTACACAATTACAGATTACAAAGGCACACAATAAACAAAGTATTACAAGTGTCAGGGCTTTGACTACAAGTGGGTCCCAGATCCACTCTGTAGCAGTTCAGTTTAACCACAGAAACTCATATATGCAAATTACATATACAGTTCTGCAGCCTTCCATAGCTAGCTTACCATCATCAAATCAGTAAGCTTTATTTTGTTTGTTGTCTCTTTTAAGTTGAACCTTCAACTTTTTACCACCTAACTGGTAACCATTCATTGAATTTATTGCAGATTGTGCAGCAGTAGGGGTGTCGTAACTAACAAAACCTGCTAACATCTGACTAATTAGAGGAAAAATTGTCACAGTTGTTGGAAAATGAAACGGAATATAATGTTCATACCGAAGCATTTGCTAACACCAGTTGCTTTGTCAACAAAAACTTTGGAACTTAAAACTCTTCCAAACCCTTGAAAGGCATTTGCAAGATCTTCATCCCCAAAATCTTGAGGGATGTGATAAATAAACAGATTAGCACCAGGTGGACCTGCATTAAAGGTGGAAAATGCGGTGAGTTGGTAAGGGGTTTAAGTGTTAAAAGGGATTTATGTAATTTGGGTGGATGTCAAAATGAGTTGGGTTAGGTTGACCCAGAACACTTTTGTCCAAATTTTTGGTACGGTTAAGTAATCGGTGTGGGTTGCCATATCAAAACGAATAGTTTTTATTACTAACCAAAACAAGTCAGTTACTCAGTCATTTACTAATGATATATTTTATAATGGGAACACCTTTTGCCCAACTTTTTTAATTCTTTGAAACAACTTATGCATCAAGCCTGATTACAGATACATTATTTCAGTAATATCTGATTTTCTTGACTAAAATAATATAAAAAGGAGTTCTTATTTTTTCTGTATTAACAATACACTTTGGGAGTTTTTCACCTGTTTGACATGTTCCCTACTAAGTTGAATATCTTTTAGTTTTACCAATTTGACCCGTTAGAGATATATAGCAACCTGTTACTTTTCGTTTTCATCTTCAACCCATTAAACAAAGATCATGAACACACAGACTATTAGGGAGAAGGTGATCTAAATTAAAAGATCTTTTACAACCTTCAACATGGTCAGAGGTACTTCCACTGATAGCTGAAGATGTCGCCGCATGGTTATTTGCAACTTCTGGTGGTACTGGGCTAGACGGGCCACTAAAAGGCCTGATACCCCCAGGATATGCCAGAGGGTACTGAAGCCTTGGAACCGCTGGATAAGTAGAGCCCATATAACCGGCTGGGGGAACTGCATAGTTTCTTGGAGAGCCTGCACGTAACGCATTTGCTTGGGTTGGACTCAGGTTGGTAAGAGGGGGCTGATTCTGCACCATGGGAAGGCGATACTGCATGAGCCCATAAGTTCCAGTAGCCTACTTACAAAATCAACTCTTATTCATATAGTACCTTTAATGCTAAATGACAATAGCAACAAAAAAAGGACACAAAAAGTATAGGAGATGCAATGCCTATAATAAAACAAACCTGATACCCATAACCATTATATGGTGACATGTATCCCATTGGAAGTGCTCCAAATAAAGATGGATGCTGACTTGGGTCAACATTTGCCAAAGTAGAAGCCAGTGATTGAGCCTTCTGAGCTTTTCTAGCTTGTCTTTCTTTTTCTGTGTCTGCCCATTTAACAACCAAGGGGACAGTTGAACCCTAATACGTGAAAAACAACAAGATTACTACCACATTGAAACTAGCTATAAAAAAAAGAGAAACCAAATGCAAAATAATTAGCATCAAGTGAAACTAGCATATATACAAAGATACAAACCTCCATCTTGTGTTTTCCATTAAGGCCCTCTATAGCAGCAACAGCTTGTTCTTTTGTCTCATACTTCACAAAAGCACAACCTGCCACAATAATGAATCTGAAAAATGAAATCGGCCCCACAAGAAGATAAAAGACCTAATATTTTGCAGTTTGCTGAATCAAGGAACAGAAAATATCATATGCACCTTTACTTGTCTGTTGAGAACCTCTGAGAATTTGTAGGTCTTTTAGAGTTCCATATTGTGAAAATAATGCTGAAACTTCACCTTCAGAGACATTCTTGGGAAGCATACCGATAAAAATCTTGTGTTCTTCAGCAAAATATCACAGGAAAATAAAAATGCTAGTTAGATAATCAAATAACCAACAGAATGACAGAGACAGAGAGGAAAATAGCAATCTTCAACTAAAACATGAAATGCATGGCATACCCAGCCGTTCCAACTCGCCATCAGCATACTTCACTTGCAATGGACTAGATGCCTGGTGACATAACAAAAAACATACCTCGTCAAATCAAGATATAGAAACTCATGTCTACAGGGTGGGATCATATTGGCTTCGACTCACCGGTGTGACAAACATCATAAACCCTATGAGAAGTGAAAAGAAAAAAACTATGTACCGGTTGCTTAGTCCATTTCATTCTATCTCTTATTGTGTGATTACTAATAATACTTCATAAAAATTGAGGTGCTTTGCTAGTTAGAATAATATTTTGGTGAAACTCTTGCTTCAACATTTAGGAAGTATTATTTGTTTAACATTTTGGTAGTCGGTTTTAAAAGTACCATACTGATACAATATTCTATAGCCAACTAAAACAAGCATTCCCCATATACATCAAACAGGCAACCCAACTTATGGGATATTTAGCATCAATATCAATAAAAAAGCCACACACATTTTTATGCTCCAAATCTGCACGAAAACACCAATGGATCAAAAACCCTAGAATGAGGTTAAACAGTAGGATAGTTATTGGCATTTTCAAAATCATAGTTAACTCTTTCGTCAGCACTAAGCTTATTGCACTACTTTTTGTTTGATAAAATCATGATTTGAGAGCTTGGGTACACACATTTTTATGCTCCAACACTAAGCTGTCTTTCCTACACTTCAAGTTACATGGAGTAATAGGAGAGTACGTGGTGAATAATAGTTAGTACCCAAGCTCTCAAATCATCTGCACTTATTGCACTACTTTTTGTTTGATAAAATGTCATTACTTTAATGGATATCATCATGTCTCACTAATAGTATTTATAATAAATCTTTTGAATAATTGATGTCGTGACTTGCAAGAGATATGAACGAGGTTGCTTTAATTAGTGTCTCCTATGAAGGATGATGTCCAGTAAAGCAAGTTGCTATAGAATGCCTATTTTGCCTACAAGAACTTTACTGAATTTCATGATTCTGTTTCTTCCAATTTAAGTAAGAAAAAAAAAGCTAATAAAAACTCCCTTCAAACAAGAAACCATACATTGAGTACCTCAAGCATGAAGAAAATAACTTATTTTAAGGTAAAAGTTCACTCCCAAGCATGAACAGTTCTTATTAGATTTGCATTTTACATCATCTCAGCGCAAATGCAGCTATTGTTCCTTAAATCTCATTAAAACTTGCTACATTTGGTTCAAAATGCAATTTACTAAAAACGTTGACCAATTAAAGGTTAGACATCTTCAAAAACAAAAAAAATAACTTCCCAATTTCACAGAACACCCCAAAAATAGAAATCGCAACAGTTCCAATAAACATCCCAATACAAGAAAGTTCGTGATATTGATGTGATGTAGAGATATCACACCACATCCCTTCACAATCCAACTTTCCACCAACCACGTGAATTCCCCCAACGCATTACAATACAACAAAACCAAAGATCTAAAACAACAATTACCCCAGGCAGAGTCCTCTTATTATGAAACGCATCCACAGCCTTGTCCGCCTCCTCTCTATTCGGACATATAACAAAGCAACAACCTGCCAAGCGACAACAACAACCACAATTAGGGCTCCAAACCTCCACTCACACCACAAATCTCGCAACCTCACCATCTCACCGCCACAAATCAAACGAAAACCGAATCACACACCACAACACGAATCTCGCATTGTGATCGATCCGCAACCAACAGCTACACATAACTCTAAACAAGCTCACAATCATCAACCACAAACAGTAACAGTAATGGATCAGGTGAGTGAAATTAAACCTCGGGAAGCTCGCGTTGCTTTGTCTTTGATGATGTTGACTTCTTCCACAAGCGCAAACTCCTTGAACATTGCCGTGAGTTGAGCCTCCGTCATGAGCTTCGGTACTTGACCTACGAAAAGCTTCACGGTGTCGTCGCTGTGGTGTCGCGACATGTGACCTTCCGCCATTAATGTCGTCGTTCGGTGATCTCGAACTTTCTCTCTCTACAACTTTCTCTCTCTACAACTTTCTCTCTCTACACTTGGGTCTTCGCTGGTAGGAGTACTACTGTTTGGGAAAATGGGTAAATGGTTCAATGGAAGACGTATTTATATGGATTTGACCCCTATACTGTAGACGATGTGTTGTGTTAGCCCCTGTGGTATTATATTGTGTGTGTTTGACCCCTGGATTGTTGGAGAGCTACGGACTACAAGTCAATTTAGTAATCCACTCCTATGAAAAGTTTGTCATTAGAACTTTCGAAAAACGCGACATAGTTGTGTCTATTTTACGGTTTTCACCCCTCTATACGTCTCGTACAGAAACACACAATACATATATTGTTAACATTACTAGAAACGAGAAAAAATCAAGGGTTTACAAAGAGTTATACGTCACATATAAGCCTATATGACGCGTGTAGAAATATTTGATAAGGAAAAATACAGGGGTTGTTAAAAGAGTTATACACTTTGTATATGACTATGTGTCCCCTTATACGTCTGTATAAGGCTATGGGACCCGTATAAAAGTCTAGGGGTATTGATTTATATTGAGATGGTGTTTCAATTTTCCTGGCTCCCCTTGTTACCTTTGTCAGCATTTTACATGTTTGTATTAAGTAAATAAGACAAATGTTAGAGAATGATACATGTGAAAAAAAATTAATAATTAATAACTATTATTATATATGAGATGTGTATGTTTGTGTGTAATAAGATAAGTTGATGTATTATGTTCGATTCATTGCCTCAATTGGTTTTTTGACATAATTTTCTTAGATCGTATGTCTAGCGCAAACTAAAATGTAATTGATTATGTTGTTGTTTAGCAATATATTGATAAGGTCACGTGAGTGATGTCTCATAGTTAAAAAAAAATATAGAGATGTGTGTGCATACGTTAAATAAATAAATTCATTACACGTTTTTTTGAGTGACTGTGATTTTCTATTACAAAATCAAGTCTAGCAAGATGCTAGAAATAACAATCCATCCAAATATAAAAGGTCAACTATACAACAAATTCGAACTTAAAAACCCGCCATTGCCTCTATTGGATGAATTTGATTTTTGAGCGGTTCTCCATCCATTAAAAGTATAGTGTTTTTATCTCCTCGATTATCTTGTGTCCCAAAAGATGGTTTTTAAAGTTATGCACTTACTCATTTCAAGCAACATGATGTGAAAATAGCCCCATAAACAAATTTTAACTATAGGTTATCTCTCTTGATAGATATGTAAATCTCAGATAAATATTTAACCTTGTATCCATAAATTGCTAGCAAGTTGCACCACAAAGTTATGATTGCCCAATAATGTAATATCGCAATAGGACAAGAGACCAATTAATAATATACATACACATCTCAAAAACCCAATGTGCATATAACAAATTTACATAAAACACACATGCATGTGACGGTAGTTCACTACACTTTGCGTTTGTGGCGGTCATATGGAGACAAGCTTTAAGATATTATAGAGGGAGGAAGAATGGAAAAAGAAAAATACTATGATTTTTGTTTGAATATTATAATTTAGTAGTATCTAGATGTGTAATAAGTTATTTATTATTTGAATGTCGAGGAGTTAAATTCTATATTAGAATATCATGTGGAATTACAAGTAGATTAAAAGTCGTTAAAAGAAATCAAATATTAAAAGTGTAGAAGATAAATGGATAAAACAATGGTTATATTCTAGAGACAAAGGTTGTATAACCTTTCACCTTTTGCAAGGAGGGCTATTTGATTATACAAAAAATAACATTAACCTTTTTATTTTTATTTATTTCTTCATGAATGATTAATTCGCAAATTCTTTAATCATATTATAATCTTGCTTCTAAATGGCTAAATCTATATATATATATATATATATATATATATATATATATATATATATATATATATATATATATATATTTATGATGATACTTAACACTAAACTACATGAAAAAGTAACATCTTACATATTTTGGTAAAGATGGTATAGAGAGCCTTTGGTCCATGAGACTAGCCACAAATTAAGAAGTTTTAGGGCAACATTAATTATGTAGGCACACTATGTTAAATACGGAGGTTACTACAGAAAGAACAACTAAACTAACTATGTCTAAAAGGTTTGGCATCCTAGAAAAGATAAAAGTGCATTTAATTGGGTTAATTGGACATATGACAATACCATTTAATCAATTAATTTAATCAATTAATTTAATATATCGTTATCCTAAATTTAAAAGCTAAATATATAGAGAGAGAGCGCGTAAGAGATGTTTGTGTGGAATAGAAAATCTATATGAAAGCGTAAAGGGAGGTTTGTGTAGAATTGTAAAATCTATATGAGATAATATTTAATTACACATCACAGATCACATATTGGTATTTATTAGTATTTATAGATTTATAGATAATTTATAAATCTATAAATCTATAAATACTAATAAAAGAAGGTTTCTTTTGTCACTTATCATCTTTTTAAAACACCTTTTTGACATTTGTTATTTTTCTAAACATTCTCATTTTATTTTTCCTCCAAAAAAGTATTAAAGTAATTTAAACATTAAAACAATTTCTCTCTTTTCAATTTTCATAAAAATTAATTTGATCAATTGATACATTTTTCTCTCTCATCTACATTTTTTAAAATCAAACTATGTTTTTAAAAATAAATTTTGCTAAAACAATCAAAATTCATATCTTTTATAAAATATTGAACTTTTTAAAACAAAATATTTTAAATAAGTCCTTGTTAAAATAATTATAAAAAATATAGAATTTTCTAAAAGTTGTTTTAATAAAATAACCAGAATAATTAGAAACTTGAGTTTTTATTAAACAATACTTTTTATAAACAATAAAATTTTATAAGAAAATCTTAAAACAAATATTTAAAAATGAAACTATTTAAATAAGAGAGTTAAAAATTGTATAATTGTTTTATCGCTTGAACAAGTACGTATATATAATTTTATACATATCTTATATTAAAATATCGTACTGTAATTTTTTGTGTTTATTACTAACTATAATCCGTTTAATAAATGAGTTTCTAGACTATCTATATATCTATCTATCTATCTATAACCTATCTATTGTTTATTTACTTGAAATAGTATTCATATGCAATTATAAATTTTATCTTCAAACATAGTTTTATAATTCATAAATTTTTATTACTAACTATTTATTATTTTATGTATTCAACTCGTGTAATACACGGGATACTAACCTAGTATAAATATACATATATGCACACGCACACAATTATACACATAATACAACATACCTTTCCATAAAAAGGTTTATTAGGTGAGGTGAAGAGTTTCTCGAGGGGAAGAGGGGAAATTGCATTGATGAAACCATGGAGATGTGAGTTAGGAGGAATTCGATTAGCTTTGGCCGAGGTTAAGGAAGTGGTTTTGCTAGGGTGTAGCGTGATAACTTCGTCTAGGGGCAGCCCTGGGACCTTTGAGGAGGGGTGTGGTGGGCAACCGTCCCACCGATCTTATTAGGGGCCTAAAATTTAAAAAAAATATATTTATATTATATATGTATGTATATTCTTTTAATAGAAAAACATGTCGGTCATTAAGAAATTCAATAACACTTTAATTATCTTATGTTATTAAACCTTATAATCCATCAACATTTTAATTAGTTTAGCAGACTATAAATTATTCAATCTAAACCCAATTTGATAGACAAATAAGAAAATATAAAACAACTATGATACATATGGACCCTTTCTAGGGCTCGAAAATTTTCTAGAATTTTAAGGGACGGCCCAAACTTCGTGTAACCTAATTATATAGGCGGGTGGAGTGGGTGTGGAAACGAAAAGGGAATTTCATTGTGATGTTATGGGAATAGTGGGAACAACACCCATCCCAAGGGGAATGGGAAGAGGAAAACGAGCTAAGGGAAGCCCTTGTTGTCAAATAACTACTCTTTCCCCGTTTTTCCCAACATGCAAACACATATATATGTGTATGTGTGTGTGTGTCTCTTAATTAGGGAAGTGAAGAAAGAGTAGTATAACCATTGTAATGCTTTATGAAAAAGAAAAGAAGGCCACGAGCAAAGCATTTAAGGGGTCGGGAGGGGCTCCGCCCCCCTCTTTTTTTCGTCTATAGTGTTAATTTTTTTATCTGGTAATGTAAATGTTTTTATATATAAC
>BJCM01084705.1:11299-28789 GCA_018326385.1 Flaveria bidentis
CCCTCCACTCTTATAAAAATAGCCAAACTTCGTCACTGATTAAAAGACTATGTGATACTAAC
Source organism: Flaveria bidentis (assembly GCA_018326385.1). NCBI lineage: Eukaryota > Viridiplantae > Streptophyta > Magnoliopsida > Asterales > Asteraceae > Flaveria > Flaveria bidentis. The sequence goes on from BJCM01084705.1 coordinate 11,362, forward strand.
ATAAAATTACGTGAGTGTAAGAAATTTATGACTATTCCACCTTGACTAGAGATATCTCAAAACCAAAGATATCCAATGACTATGTTGTCTTTCTGATGGACAAGATATTGGTGTTATGGACTTTTAATTATCTATTTTTCATAAATTAGCTTTTACAATATAAATATTTAAAACAAGTATAAATGAGTCTCTACTATAACCCATCAAAAAGAAAATTTATGTTTTTATCACTCGCTAAAAACATGCACTAAAAGTGAGAGGCTATAATATGATAACTATGAGTTCGTTTATTATTTCGATAAACCTTGAAAAAACATTACATTAAAATTAAGAAAAATAATATTTCTATATGTTTTTGGAACTATAATTGGCTTGTAAATATGGATTTTGAGGTTCTGACAGATATGAAGAGTTTGTACTATTCGACAAATAAGATTAAACAGGACTAACGGACAGTGACGTCATTAATGTACAAAAGGAAACATGCCAGCCTTTTATTTTATTAACTTTTTTTCTTTCTATTCTTGCAATGATACTAAAGGTGTGACATTCAATATCATTGTCACAAAATTTTAGACATAAACCCTTGTATTTTCTTTCTTGTTTTCTTTCTTATAAAAATCATATAGTATTTTCATCGAAGAATGATGTTTTTATTGTAATTTTGAATTAGGATATATGTTAATAATAACCTTTATACTAACAAAAGATCAAGAATATAATAAATTGTAATTAACTTGTGATAAACACTAATTTAAACTACGTAACTTTGTGTTTTTCTGCATGTTAAATTTCTTTCTAGCATTTTATATGAGTTGCTAATTTACGTTTTCATTAAATTTTTCTAGAAAATATTAGTTAGGACTTACAGGTTATATCTAACATCTTAACCATCGACGTGAGCATTACAGTCAATAAATTCTTCAAGCTAAATAATTTGCATAGCATGTACAATATTATAATAGACTCAAGGCATGATGAATGAATCATTTGGATAGTAAGGCACAATAGTTAATACATAGAGATATGAAGCCTTCTAGCCTAGTGGTAGCCCCATAGTTTTTCAAATAGAGAGTCACGAGTTGAAGTTCATTTGTTTAAAACTGATTTGGGTTGAATCATGAGATTTTTGTAGCTGTGAGTTTTCTTTTATGGAGGATGCGGGTGCGGTCCCGGTCAAAAAACAAATAGATGTTGATTAAAATAACACTTATATTTCGAAATAGAATCGTTGGTAAATTATTATAGACAAATAAATTTATGAACATTATATATTTTAATTATCTAAATAAATGCCGAAGAATCACTTAATGAACATTAATATCATTCATGAATTTTACATTTAGACCACTAAATTGTGCAGGCCAGAGTATTGCTATGAAATCAATAATAAAAATAATGACCAACAAATGAACAATTCACATTGAAACAATGTCAACTTTATGATTATTTTCAATTATAATTTACATATTTTATAATTAATATTTTACTTTCATCGGTTTTTAGGTCAAATACGATATACATTTCTTAATTTTCATTATTTTTGACGAGAGAGGCAAAATGCAGTTGTCTCCCTTAATTTCCATTTTCCAATGTGATTCCTCTCTTAAAAATATCAAATTATATGAATTGAATCCGTGTGAAAAAGAAAAAAAAAAGGAATCATATTGTTTGAAAACCTTGTAACAAATAAAAAAGGAATAGTTGACAAATTCATAATTACAATACATGAAGTCTTAAATAATTGTTTAAAAAGTTCAATGCTAAAATAATGATATATAAAAAGACCTTCTTACAATATATATCATTTCTATGTAATTTTACCACCAAATCATTTGTGGCTAACAATAATGGTGTGTATAAGGTGAGATACACATAACATTTAAATATTAGAATGTTGTGTATTCAAGTTTTAGTTTGAGTAATTAGAATTAGAGTTGAGTCAATGAGTTTTTTTAATAATGAATAACTTTCTTTTGAGAGGACTAGGGGTGTGGTCCGGCTGAAAAACAAATAAATGAACCCGATTAAAATAAAACTTATCATCCAAAATAACGTTGCGCATTGTCTTTCGAAAAAAAAAGTGCAGAATAATTGATACTTCTTATGTAATTGAGTGCTCTAACATATATGATATGATAAAAAGAAAAGACAATAACTCAATAGTTTAATTAAAGTTCATGTGAATTGACCGTTAAAAAATGTAATTTAACCAAATATATATATGTCGTCAGCAGCGGAATTCACGTAAATGGCATGATCATTTTTCATCGCCTTTTCCTTTGAAACAATTTCTTTCTTATTTATGTTATTTATAACTTAACTACTATTCAGCCCCACGCGTTCCGGTGGAGTCGTAAACCATATCAAGTAGCATCAATGTTATACCGTTGCTAGAGACCATCAACACCAAAAATACTTGTGAAACAAAAAATAAATAAAACCAAAAAACAGACGTAAAAATGTTGATCACGATGCACATGCGTTACGGCGTGTTAATGTGTATAAATAAGAAAAACGTAAACTACAATGTGGTTGTTAAATAGAAAAAATATTATAAAAATATTAAACCGCATACGCATGTTGTAGTATGTTAACTCGAAAAGTTTAGACCAAGACGTAAAATGAAAATTTTTTAAAAGATATAAAGTAAATGAGATTTATGAAAGTGAAAAAGTATTAGTGTTAAATGTAAAAGATAATAACTATAGGGTTAAAAGTAAAAATAAAAAAATAACTTACAATTTACAAAACATAAGATACAACCCATCAAGCATAACCAAGTTAGTAATTAATATTATATAAATTATATATATATATAATATATAAGTTATATTAAGTAAATTGTAGAATATTCTTTAACCTTCTATGAGTATTACTTGGGTCAAAACATATGTATAATTATGAATATAAAAGTTGGTAATGAGTGATATATAAATTTATAAGCTTTATTATTAAAAGGTGCATACAATTAAAAAGTAAAAAAAGCCATGGATGGATCATGTATAAAAAAATAGAAAATAACAGAAAATATGTATCAAAATTGTGATTGGCTCATTGCCCTTTCTGCTTTCTGTTTATTCGTAATTATTAATATTAATTTTAGTATTTTTTCACTGTTTAGAAAATATGAAATTTTCATTTGGTAACTCGCTACTAATACAACATCCTTTAAATATTTTGACCACTGAAATTAGAATGGACTCTATCTTTAACTATTGTAAACAAGTTAAATTGTATGTGAACTAATTGAAACAACAAGCTTATTTAAAACTCGAATCAATTTGAACAGAATAAACTTAAGTTCAAGCTTAAATTGAGGCATACGTTGAGTCTAAACTTCATATATCAAGTTCAGCTATGCTTAATAACAAACTTCTTGTTTATATAAATATAATAATTTTTATTCAATATTGTTAGATTTATGTGCTCAAAACATACACATAATAATATTAGTATCCATATAGGATCAAGGTTTTACACTAGGCACATTAACCTTTTACGGGTATAAATATCAGCAACATGGTCCTAACTACCCCTTTTTTAAAATTATCAATATGCATTTAAATACGATTTAAACGTCCCGTCAAATTATGAGTATTATTATTTTTATAGAAACAATAAACACTACCATATTAATATCAAAAATGTAATTTTTTATTTGGTGAAGAAATAAGATTGTTAATATAAATGCAGATTTATAATTATGATAATGCAGGTGATAGTTGTGTTTTGAACTTTCTAATATCGATATAATAATCATATATTGATTATATATATACAAATGAGGTAACCTTTGGCCCAGATCAATATCTAAGAGCATTCACACTAGTTTCCCTACCTCATTCCTATATTTATACGAAAAACATTACTTTTTTATTATATCTTTCAAGTAAATAATATCTTTTAATATCTTTATCATTATTTTTATCTCTCATTCACTAACAACTACCTTTAAAAATTTTAAAAATTTTATGGGGTTTGTGCCGTAATTCCCCATATTTCCTCAAATATGAGGAATCACAGTAGAACTCCCATAAATATTCTTACTCCTTCACTCACAACCATTAACAATAATCCCCCCAAAATATAGGACAAACACTCATACAAAAATAGAAAATCTACTCTGAATGCTCTAACAACACAAACAAACACTAATATTTTTGTGAGAAATCTAAATGACTTTTTTGTTTATTATATTGATCAAAACCATACTTGAATATACAATTGAGATATGATATTGATTCTCCATTGTTTATTACATCCGATAATTAAAAGCCAAGGATAAGCTTTTGTATTGTTTAAGAAAAATTAAGATCTCTATATAGTTTAAAATCTAGCATGGGTGATCCTACTATATACTCTGTTGGATGTATGATATTGATACACTCACTTAATTATCTCCTCTCTTTACACTTATTATTACAATCTTTCTACCATATTAAAAGAGGTTTTTTTATCATTCAAAGAGAACAACTCAAAGTTATTTGTTAAGCTCACTTGTTCTGACCGAAAAAGAACACCCCTTTTCGAGCTTTTGTTCGTGACACTCACGGCTGTAAATAAGAGAAAAGGTGAGTTAATTGAAGGGTTAAAAATCACCATTAGCATTCTTAGTCGGTTCAAGAAAGAGTATTTGGGTTCTCCTTTAACAAAATCTTGGCACAAATGGGTTCAAAGGATAACACCTTCTTGAGTTTCAATTGCTTGGTGTGGATATTACTAGAGGGAATCACTCGTTTCTTCACCCACTTTATCAAATCTGAGCGTTTGGTTTTACTGTATGCTAAGGACAGTTTCAAATAAGGTAATCGACTAATCAGCGACTATTAGATGTTAAATTTGATGAAGGTTGCTCTTGTACGATTGAGTGTTATGAACATGAGCCCGAAGGTTTCAAAGCCAGATGCGTAGAAGAACACATACGCTTTGAAGATCCGAGGTAGAAAATAAAACGTTGATCAACCAATTTTATCATCTGATTTGATATTTTTATAATAAAAAATTGGATCAATTGCATATATACATTTATAAACATCCCTTAAATGCATACATACCCAAACAAAAACTTTAATTGCATATATACCCAATTTATTGTTATGACAATATTACCCTTCTAAAAATTAAATTAATAAACACTTACACATTATGCCATTAAATAATTTTAGAGGGTGAAATATGCTTCTACTCCATTTTCCATTTATAAGGTTTGTAAGGAGAAATTTGCTATTTATGAAGTTTTAGTAAAAACAAGAGCAAATTAGTCATTACATAAACTATTTTTAATGAAAATGGGTAAATTTGTTAATTATAAGGTTTTGTAAGGATATATATATGCATTTAAAAATTTTGCTTGGGTATATATACCAAACATATGGATTTTGAAAAAAATTATTATTTTTAAGAGTATTCCACATCTAAGCAATTTTTCTTTTTTTATTTCCTTCAACTCTATGCAATTTCATAAACGATGGATCAAAATCGTTTCTTATCCATTTACTCACATTTTCGTCATGTTGCTTTTTTATTGCATTTAGATTGTGTTTGCCGTCATAGGTGAAAGTCCAATGTTGATTGTTTGTAGCATTTAGCTTGTGCTTGTCGTCATAGGTGAAAGCTCAACGATACAACTGTCTTGAAACTATGTTATTTATACAATAACGAGTTAGTTTATCTACATGCACATATGTACTTTACATATACGTACTGAACTCATGAATTGAAGTAACAAACATGGGTGAACAATTGTCATGTTAATGGTTTACTTGAGGTTTTACACTTAAAAGAACTTTACAAAAAGGTTTTACATTTAAAGTTCTTTTCATGTCTAGAAAAAGGCTAAGTAACCCTATATTCATCTTCGTGTGATTTAAAAGATGGTTTCATAAGGTTTTAAAACTAGACTTTGACATGGTAAAACATCATTGATTACCCCACGTCTTAATTAAACTAGAAACCCAATATTTACTTTGCAACAAAAGTATTACATGACCTTGTTTTCAAGTTATAAAGATTGGTTGTCGATAAGAAACGTGTATAATACCATTTTCGAGGTAACAACTTCTAGCGGTTAACCTGTTGCGTAATTGTGTTTGAGAGGCGTGTTTTAAAATTTCAATAAATCATAGTCACTAAACTTCAAGGCGTATGAAATTGTGTCTGTGTATTGTGGCAATTATACTTGTGCCTTAGAAATCTTAATCTACGCACATGAAAAGGAAATTACATGCTTGAAATGTTAGATGTATTCAAAAACTTATATAAGAAATGAAGAAATCAATGAAAGAGGATAAATGCAACAACTCAACCCAATCATTATGACCCATGACATTCTACATCGTTTTAACCGATGATAACAACCCATATGACCCTATATATCTTTGCATCTATACTAAAAAGGTCGTAAGACACTCAACATGATACATTGACACCTCTTATACGCTTCGTATTGCACTATACGCGACGTATAACGTCATTTTTTTCAACACAACCTGCTGTAGTCAAATCACTCGTTCAAGCAATCCTATACGCTGCGTATAATACCATACACAACGTATAACTTTTTGAATGAAAAACAGGTGGTTATCATATTAGTCATTTGCAAATCCTATACTTGACATATAACACTATATGTGTCGTATAGGTATGAAATTACTTGTACATCAGTCATTCACAAATCCTATCACGTGCACCTAGACCAACCGACAGGGAACCCTGAGCAACAACTGCCGCCATCGCAACCGCAACATCCTCAATACATTTACTAATATGTGAAACTGTGTGCACATGTGGAGGCATTGTTAGAGGAGGTTGCTTGGGCCTCGCGCCTTCAGAGTCAGCGGTTTGACGGACTAGAGGATCTTATGCAGTGCCACGTTTAGCCTGAGATGAAGCAGACATGTGCTCCCGGTACCAAGCCTCCTAATCTGCATCGTCCCCACAGTATCCAGACCATAGTTCGATGTGTGATTTTTGTATTGTTATTTGAGTTGTGCCTTTTGTTTTATTGTTATGTATGTACAAACTCATAGTATATATACTACTTTGGTTGTTTATAGTTAAAAATATGTGTTTATATAATTGTTTGTATTGTTCGCTCTGTTATTTACTTAAATTATGAAGATTTATATATTTCGATCTACCAGTTACTTAAGTTACAAATGTTTTGTTTTTTTTAATATCAATTACAAATTTTTTTAATGACACTGTTGATTTTTTATATAAAATTCTTTTAAAAATGTAAAATTTAATTACAAAGAAAGGCAAGACTTAACTATATATGTCATTAGCACAATACTACGCTTATAGTGCTATACTCTACGTATAGTAGAAATTGTTGAATCAAAATTTCAAAAATTTGTGAAAAAAATAAAGTTATATGTGGCGCATAATGCTATACGCCTCATATAGCACCACCACCAGACAAAAACAACACCTTAGTACCAGGGAGTTATGATTTCACATATACGATTCGTATAATGCTATATAAAACTTATAAGTTTGGGGCGTTGACCTAATCTATTAAGGCGTCCCAATAAACCCACCATCTATTATCATTTCTATTCACCTTTATATTTTAGGTTTCTATAAATACTTACTTAAGTTGAGCAAGATTTACTCGTCATGTTTGTTTGTATCGATACTCGTTTAGTCCACATCAAACCGGTCCCATTTGGTAATTTACTTCAACCGCGGTCCCATCGTCATAACGAAGGAAACAACATAATGCATTGGTGGCCACAAACACAAGGTACTGTCTGGTGCAACTTAAGATATAGTGATCAAAGCTTTTATGAAGTTCCTGACATGGGTATACCCTTTATAGACAAAACATAAGATTACAAACCAACAATCACCTACGTACTTAGCCCCACAACCTATTACTCGATCAAAATATTCAAAACTTAGACAAAGACGCGAGGCCCCAGTAATTGACATGAGTAGAACTATGAGTCGAGCTTGAGCTGAATTTTGAGTCAACACGTAAAGTTCACGATTAATATTAAAGCATGTTACTTTTACACTTTTTGCCCTTGATGTGTGTCCCTTTATATACACATGTAAGTGCCCAATTCCACATGAATTATTTAAACGGATCAAGCCAACATATATAAAGAAGGCTTCATATAAAACGACACTTTTATTAATAACATTAGACATCCAAGATGTTTACCTAGAAATGTTTGAACCTGGATCACTTAGAACACGCATGAAGATCACACAACACCGGTGGTCTTTCAGTTGTTTATCTCTAAGCTATTACGAATAATATGACAAAATATAACATCAAAGAGAGATGGATGAAAAACTTGATTAGTATATTTATGTTTTATTATACATTAGAAAACAAAAATATGCGAACATTTCTAGAAGTATTGAATCAAGACTTTTCCAAAAGAAAACCCAAGGGGCAAGGGCGACCGATTTCAACCAAGGCCAAAAGCTTAGCTTGCTAACAATATATATACATATATGTAAAGAAAGCACGTGAATGAATAAACACTAGGGCGAAAGCGACCACGCTACAACACCCCCTTCATCGTACTGCACATAAAACGACACTAAATGTGCCCAAAACAGTATAATAAACCTTTCGCAATTGTGTGTATAAAATTTAAGCCCGTCAAAACGAACGGGACAAAACAGGTTTACCTGGGTTTATGTCAAAACAGGTTGAGCAAAATAAATTTGGATCAAAACAAGCAGTTTTACAAAAGGTATGGTCAAAACAGGTCCAGACCAAAATAGACACGGGTTGAATACATTACTTCCTGCAAATATAACTTAAGGCAAACACTACACTATTAGAAGGGTTTAAGAGGGGTTGCCTGCTCGAATAATGGATCAAAACAGGCCAAGTTGTGTTCGGTTAAACCGCACCTCTAGTCCATCATTTAGACATAAATACTGCAATCATATAATGTTTGGAAATAATTTGTATTGCAATAATAATCTAAATATTTAAATAAAATAACCTGGGAGATTGTATTAAACAAACATAGATTTTGAGCAGCTTTCAACCCCTTTTAGCTGGTTCGAAATAAAACACTACCTAAATCAACCCACAGGTAAATAGATCGAAATAACAACCCCCACATTTCTTTTGATTACAGGATGGCAATGTAGCCACATTTTGCAGACAAGTATCAGGTGAAACATTGACCTCAGAAATAAAAGTAGAATCCAGTTACAGTCATTTTATGAAGCAGAAGAACATACATTCGATCAGCGGTGATATACAGATGGCCCAGCAAAAGCATATCGAGACGAAATAGGGGCATATTTGTAGTCGTTTTCATCCACTCTCTGGACCACATTGTGATTGTAATTTAGTAATTCACCGGAGGCATTTCTCGGATATAAACTTTCAACTCTTTCAGATAAAACGCTTTCATGATCAAACCCATAAGAACTCAAAGGTGGTGTAACATGATGAGGAAGATAACGCTGCACCAAATCAGAATCTTGATCATAAGGATTATATGGTTCTGAATGAGAAAAACTGATGGCCGAATTATGATTAGTCGCATCTATGTTTGGAGTAAATGAAGCAGGATTCTCTTGTCGGGATTTCAGGCCATAAGTTCTATAGTCTTTTTCACTGAGAAAAAGTGCATCAGGTGGTGGTCGGGAATGTTTTCTTTCCAGATCAGGTTTATAAGGATCATAAGCAAGAGGTGGCATATCTCCCCTAAGCCGATAACTCCTATACCCTTGTTCGGTCAACAAAACCGGAGAAGTCAAAGTTGTGTTTGGCAACTGCATACTTTGATTACGTTCTTGTTCTGCTCTCCTGAGGTACACCGTATCAGGATGGGCCTCCTCTCTTTCTAGCTCAGGTTTATAAGGATCAGGTTTATAAGGATCATAAACAGGAGGTCTATCTCCTCTAAGCCCATAACTTCTGTACCCTTGTTCGGCCAACAAAACCGGTGGAGATGTCAAAGTTGGCTTTACCAACTGAATAGTTTCTTGTTCAGGTCTATTGAGGAAAACAGTATCCGTGCGGGACCCTTCTCTTTCTAGAGCAGGCCTATAAGGGTCATAAGCAGAGGGGCCGACAGGGACTAAATTTTTGTGCCTATCTCCCCTAAGCCCATAACTCCTATAGTCCTGTTCGGTTAATAAAAGAGGTGAAGAAGACACCATTGGCTTTGACTCGTGAACAACAGGTTGTGGATTTGAATGCAATATTGGAGCAGGCTTGAATAAGTTTGTTAGTCTCTTTACCTAATAAAGAGCAGAAAATAGACAAGTTTAATCATGAAATCAAACAAATAGCAATAACTGTTTTTCTAAGGCCACAGCCAACCATCCCGTTTTCCCTGTTTTTCCCAGTGTGACACATCAGCTTTCCGCAGTTTTTCCCTGTTTTGCACGGTGTCGTCCCAGTTTTTCCCCACATTCCCCTAACAAGCATAACGGTACAAGTTGCATTTGGGTTGTGCAAACTAGTGAATCCCAATGAAAATTCACCGGAGTTAAAAACTCCTAGAACTCGAGGGGCGTGGTGTTCCCACCGGTCCTGTTTTTTCCAAGGACTCCCCAACCATTCACCAGGTTCCATATTGTCTGCCCTTAATTCTTGTCTTTGACTTCAAGCTTTTTAATAGTCTAGTTTCATTTAAAATACTCCAACTTTATCGAATGTCCCCGAAGGGACGCTTAAATTGTTGGAAATATTGGATCGAGCACAGATAAAGACAATCGGATTTTGTTTCCCAGCTCGATTTACAACAATTTGGTTATTATTAATATCAAAACCACCAAAAATAAAACAAAAAAAGCCTTTATACAAGATTCCTCTTTATGCTAAACCCTAAACTTGAAAAACACAAAACCTACTTAGACTCAAACTCTAACTACTAATTACTAGGAGTAATCATACCAAATAAACAAACACATCAATATATATCTTGACTCAACTAAATACTAACAATTATCTTCTAATCTCTTTGATTTATCCAACCCATTTTAATTTTAATGTTGCATCCTCTTTAGGTTTGGAATATGTATTTTGCCATGCTTTTCACTCTCCAATTAATGATTGGCCTTCACCATGCAACACACTTTCATGGATCTGTAGCTCTTGCTATCTTGTGTTTAAATTCTAAGTTTTTATCCACCTCATCTACGTTTAATAAGCGTGAAGGGCTTCAAAGCGATTTGATCCTAAAAGCCGATGCATAATGCGCAATGCAATGCGTGAGTTCGTTATTAGAAAATACAAAAGAATTACTTACAGATACTATTTTTAACAGTTACCTTTTAAGCACTAAATTATAAGGCACTCTCATCATCTATTGTTAGGTTTGTTCAATCGATGGTCTAATTTGTTCAAATACTCAAAAACCTTGCTCAATCGATGTTTAAAAATGTTCAATCGGATTTTAGAAAACTTAGATCCATTGTGATCAGTGACCTAATTTGTTTGAATATTGGTTACTGCCTAAAGCGCTGCATCAGATGGTATCACAAATTATTCCTTATCACAAACACCTCATGTGATGCGCACATGTTGTCAACTATGGTGATGCAATCTCGTCACTACGTCATGTCATCCGCACATTTTAAACCAAACACCGATTCAAGCAATTATGGATGGTAAAATTACCATTCAATGCATTTTCTATTTTTTTCGTGTTCTTTTTTTCTTTAACCATTTTCTCTCCCGATGCCTCTTGATCTTCGCCCCACAACCGACACATTGTTCTTTAACTTAGTCGACCGTAGTTTTGTGATCTGGCTCCTGACTGATTAGATACCTTCTTAGATCAAATGTATGGTTCCACATACGTCTTGTTCTCCCGATTGTTTCTAACAAGCTAATCAATATCTTACTATCTTGCTCATCGAACCATTCAGGTTCCTTGCTCGCCACTTACCTCCACACATTTGATTTCCTTTTGCTTTGGTCTTTATCCACGTACGCCTCACACGACTCATCTCTTGCTCTTGGTCGGTTCACATAGATTCGTACCTACTGTCCTTTATCCACTCACAGGATCTCTTGTTTTTCTTAGTCATAAAACACAAAGATGGGATCCGTCTTTTCTTGGTTGTCTCAGGGGCTGTTTGTTTTTGAGCTGACCCGGCTGACTGGGTCTCCAGTGATGACCCAGACTTTAAAAAAAAGGTGCTGACAGGCTGACCCGCAGACCGCGGCCCCCTCGCGACCCGCAGGCTGCCACCTCACCCCGTCCGACCCGCAGGCCGCCGCCCCTTGCGATGGTGGTTCCGACTGGTGGTGCGACTTTGGTGGGTTTTGTTACTTAAATATTAAATCGTTTTGGTTCCAGTCAGATACTGAATCAAACAACCAAGTTTCAGTCAGATGCATACCCAGACAGAACTTCTAACTGGGTCAGCTTCTGACTCAGTCAGATCTTACCCGGTCAGTGCAATCAAACAGCCCCTCAATCTTGTTCCTTGTTGCCCTTGGTCTTTTGTTCTTATCTTCCTTGCTCATCTCTTGTCTTTGCTCCACTTGTTCAATCTATCTTCAGTTCTTCATCACATCAAATAGCTCTTAATCGTCTCGCTCTGATACCAATTGATGGAAGCAAGGATCGCATATAAACACAAATGGATTTTGTTTCTCAACTCGGGTTACGACTCTATAATTATTATTAATATCAAAATCACAAACATAAAATTAATTATTAAAAAAACCATACAAGACTCCTATATATAAACTAAACCTAAACTTGAAAAAAAGAAACATACTTACACTAAAAGCATATTTTAAGTCGTGTAATTGATATGAGTTTCAGTTCTAGAATCCCACTTTTACCCTTGCATTTAGAACACCAGTTATTTGCAAACTAGCAATATTTAGAATAAACTTTTTAAACAAGTAAATTATAATTCTCTAATGACAATCATTTTGGCGAACACAAACATAGTAATGTGCACAATTAATGTGTGATATAAGGAAGCATTATACAAAAAGAAAAGTATTACGCACAACCTTGGGGGCTATGGTAGAAATATATTATGGTTATTTTTTTATAATTTATGTAAAAATATAAATTATAGCTCTTAATAACTATAAATTGGATGATAAGAGCTCATTTTTAGAAATTAATAACCATAAGTTAGTTGTTATCTATAGCCCTAAGGCTATGTATCAGATCCTACTTAAATTAAAGGTTGTTGCATGAAAAGATAACCAAATTTTGCTTGAAATATTTTTATAAATAACCATCTTGTTTTCACCCAAAATAACTCTCAAACTTCCTAATAGTTATCCCAAGAACTTTTAAAAGTTTGATAAGAACCCCAAACTTGTAAATTTTTCAATTTAGGGTAATCTTTGCAAGTTATCAAGTAAGATTATGTGTAGGTAAGTTGGCCATGTTGACTTTTTCCTGACATGGCAAAAAACTTGGTACTCTTACACTAACTTAGTAACTATTATAAAAGTTAGCTATTTAAGGATCACAAAAATGGTTAACCCAAACAGAAATCAAACCAAATTTGGTTACTTTTTTATGCTAACCCTTATAGACACAGTGAAACACTTAACAAAAAAACAGTTACATATAAATAATAAGAAAGAAAATGAAAGAGAGGCTCACTTGATCAAATGATAACTCGGTCTTGAACTTGCGAGTTTTTTCATCATAACTCTCCTTAATAGCCTTCTTAAATACACTTTCAGGTAGTGGAAGACAATCTTTATGAACCTGAAAGCGAACCTGAAAAAATACCAATAACTATTAAACAAAATTTAAATGATTACCATAATATGGAGAAACAAGGAAAAACAAACCTGCAGAGGAAATCCACCACCAAAAGCAGCTGGTTCAAGTCTCATACCACCACCAGAAGTTGCTTTGTATATACCATACAAAAGCTTTACATCAATATCAAATAGGAAAAGCTTCATTCCAGGTTTGATACCCATAACCAAGTCTTTCTTGTGTGCTTGGACACCCATTACACGGTACTGATAACAATCCCGTTTGGTTTTCGCATTGCACATAAAGATAAAGCCACCAAGATTTTTCATATCATTGTTTCTTGAAGGGACGATTGATGAATTTTTCACTTCTTTCTCTTTACCAGAACGAGATCCCTTCTTTGCAACTTCAGGTTTAGAATGTTCATTATTTCCTGGTTTAAACTTTTTATTAGGTGTCTTTACAGAATTTTGAGATTTCTGGATTTCCTTTGAATTAGAAGGCACAGGTTTTTTGTTAGAAGACTTATTCCAAGTTTCACCTTTAGAATTTGGGGGCACGAGGGTTTTCTTTTCCGCGGGTGACATTGCTGAGCTGGATTCCCCACGTTTAAAGTTTTCATCCGAGGATTTCTTCATTTTTTTCCTTTTGGGTCTCAATGACTTTGGGGTTTTATTCGGTGGGGCTGATAGTTGTGAGGTGGATTCATCAAGTACCGATTTTTCATTCGAGAACTTCTTCACAAGCTTACGTCTGCGCTTCCTAGATTTTTGGGATTTCTTATCCGAGGTCAGAGATGGTGCATTGCCTTCATCGGTTTTAGGGATATTCTTTTTTGGTGACATAGTATCTCCAAGCAATGGAACAAAGTTTATATATGAACTTCAAGAACCAACAAACTATTCAACATACATAAAGAAGATATAGAGCCTGAAACAACAAAGATTCAACATAATCAGTGAATACATACACAATCCAAGAATAAAAAGTACATAAAATTCCAACCAGATGCCTTAAATACATGTTAAGCAGCACCAGGCAGTTCAGGAGCCTTTCACGACTTAATCATCTAACTGCTGACTAAGTAGAGGAATAAACATTTCAATTTCATATACAATATGCAACTAATTTCTTATTAGGTTATCATAATCACATGTTGATTAAAAATTTGTCTGCATACTCTTAACTAATTTCTAATTCCGCAATAAAGTTAAAAAAGAAACTGAATTACAAATTTACAATTACACCTTCAAGCATGTTGTTTCTTCCTTAGGTTAGCTCTAGCTTAATGACAATCTCATGCTTGCTTAATCCTTGGGACCAATGTGTTCACTTTTCCCAAAAGTATGATGTTAATTCACTTAACATTTTCGATAAGTAAGAAGAATAGCTGCTACTACTACTACAAATATGTAAACCTGATGATCTACGGCAGTATCACAGTATGGCTAGCACAAGTATCATATCATTCAACTCAACAAAATCTATCAGCTCGAACTTTCATATCAAAGCTACTTCGCCATTAACACACACATACATACACATACAAACGCACCTCGTCCTCCATTCAGATCCGTTCATCTGCTCGAAAAACATATCAAATTCACAACTCAAAATCACAATTGAGGAACAATTAAACAGTAATGAAATAACGGAAAACATGAGGTGCAGTCATCGGATTTTCGAATTAGAAACAACAATCAAATGAAATCATGAAACTAACAACATCATATTTAAACAAAATCAGTTGACGAAATCGATAACTCATTAACCTCTGGAGCTGATGAGAGATGAAATCGGCGATGATAACTAACTCCGGCGACGAGGAAACGGATCGATGATCGTAGAGAACAAAACTTTTTGGGGAAGATAACCTAAGGTACAACAGGTTGAACTGTTGAATTTTGTACAGAACTCGTGCGTTGGCCCACTTATTAAACTTAATGGACTCGCTAGATTTATGGGAAAGCCCAATTAATAAAATAATTCTATATGGGCCGAGATGTTTCGATCCGGAAGTAAAATAAAAAAAAACTAAAAAAGATGAGTTACCCGGTCCGAGGAACTATCCGTGTAATTTAGCGGTTGTTTGACAACTTCTAAATGATTAAGTGTTGAACGATAAGAGGTTTGAATCATTCAGCACTAGACTTTTTAACCAGTTATCACTGGACCTCTTAACCATTCAACATTAGTATAATACTTAACCATTCAAAGGTAGATGTCTGAACCATTCAGACATTTGCTCATAAAACAAACACTCTGAACCATTAAATGCTAAACCATTCAGACATCTGAATCATTAAGAGGTTGATTCACATGTTACCAAACAGTGCCTTATGTTATACTTCCGAAGCTTATATACTTCTGAAGTTTAATTGTCTTCCGAAGTCTAGTTTTCTTCCGAAGTGCTAGTGTAATTCTTTGTATTAAATAGAATTCTTTTTGTAACAATAGCATAGTATAGGGGTAATATGTATAAATAGTTAGTTAGTACTTCTAACTACTATAAATAAGTGATATAGTGTGTAATTTGGTAACCTCATAATAATACTTTGATGATCTTCATATACAGTTAATATCATTTGGTATTAGAGCGTTTATAGGCTCTCGATCCATCGTCTTCCTCATACGATCTTGATTAGTCGTATCCTTCTTCCGATCTCCGAAAAACTTCCCCAATCTTACGCTTATTGTGTTCGACAGTAACTCCCACCCAATTCGATTTCTTGACTGAATTCGATGGCGGACCAGAACAGGCAGGTGGCCCTAAAAGACATTAGCGATCCGATTGCATTCAAGATTCCAATCCTTACGCCGACAAACTACACCTCCTGGGCGATAAAGATGGAGGCGTTCATGGATGCCCAGGGGCTTTGGGATGCCATTGAACCACCCACCCCAGAAGCGGTGGATGCCAAGGTAGGCAAGAAGGCAAGAGCCTTCATCTTCCAATCTTTGTCGGAGGATGTACTAATGCAGGTGACTGCATTCAAGTCAGCGAAGGAGATATGGGGTGCCCTGAAGAAGCGTTATGTTGGCGAGGATAAGGTCAAACGGGCCCGAATTCAAACTCTAGATCGTGAGTTTGAAATGTTGTCAATGGGGGAGTCTGAGTTGATAGATGACTTTGCAGGCAAAATAGAAGAATTGGTGTCACGATATAGAGCCCTGGGGACAACCGTTGCAGCCTCTGAACAAGTGAGCAAGTTCTTGAAGGCAGCCCCTGATAGGTTCCTCCCTATTGTGGCAGCCATAAAACAATTTGCCGATTTGGCATCTATGTCTTTTGAAGACTTGGTGGGGAGGCTGAAGGTGTAACATCCGTCAATTTCCAAGTTAAAACTCATTTTTTTAGTTTTGTTATAAAATTATAATAATAATTAAAATGGACCAAATGTATTAAATTTACAATTTATATTGTGAATTATATAATTGTTAATCATCTAAAGAACTTGTAATATATATATTTTTTAAAAGTTAAGGTGAATAATCATTTCACAATAAAGATTTAAGTGGAGAAGACTTATTAAAAATTTATAAAGTTATTAAGTAAATAAAGATTTACTATTTATTATAAACTCTAATTATTGAAAATAAATAATTAAATAATAAAGCTTACAAGATTTATAAAGATTAACAAATAATTGATTTGGTTTATCATTCAAATGGGTTTTTATAAAGTTTAGGGGTGAAGTGGTAATTTTTAATACTTGAAATAAAAGTTTATTACATAAAATAAC
>BJCM01084706.1:0-15334 GCA_018326385.1 Flaveria bidentis
ATATATAATATGTAAATGCTTACTCCATGGTGGTGGGCTATTAACACAATATTGAACACCAGAAAGTTGCTCCATTACTGGTTGTGGTTGCAACTCTTGCTTAGGAGGAGCAGGTTGTTTTGACTCACCTTGAGCAGCATTTGCCATTGTTGTGTTTTCAAATCACAATAATTTGCAGGTATATAACTGACTCAAAATGATCAGCATATAGCCTTGAAAAAGGTATAATTAGATTTATACTGAAGCAGATTTGAATGAGTTTAATACTGATTCATTAGTAATAACTGCTGAGATATGGAATTAATTGAGATAATAAGGAATGTGATTACCAACTGTTATGTGGAAAAAATCAAATTTGAATTTGAGCAGTTTTGGATTCTTCATCATTCAAGCAGAATTAATATCAAGAACGGTAACTACAGGACTTTATTTTTGGTGCAGGTAACGTATGATTGTTGATTCATAGCCCATGTTGGAACTTCTAACTTCTAAGGTTCAACATTTTTGATGGAAATACACTGTTATTAAAATAAATGTATAAAATAACAAAATAAAGAAATAATATTTAAAACTTAGGAGTTGAGACCAATGCATCCTCGGCCCAATTGTGGTGGCCTACTTAAAATAATATATTCAGGCCCCACAGTTAACATATACATTCATAAGTTAATATTAATTAATCCATAAGTTAGTATTAATTAATTTAATATTTAATATTACAAAGTACAAATAATAAAACTTAGTACTTTAATATCACTAGGTTGGTAGTTTAATAATAAAAGTTATAGATTCTTTTAATACTATTCGGATTCATGTTTAAACCTAGTCTAGACAATTATTAGAAAGCCTTAAAATGAGATATTGTTTCTAAACTTGTCATTAAATTGCAACGAGAAGTATCAATTTTATTAAATTAATTCAAAAACATATTAATTAATCTAATTATTTAATATGTATGAATTTTGGTTAGGGATCTGGTAACTATTATTTCACCTTAAATAGATTATTAAAATATTAAATGGTATGCGGTTAATATATATTATTTATTTCTAATTTATTAAAAACTTTTAGATACCTATAAGATTGTTTTGTTACAATATGATGGCAATCCATGAATTTGTCGTTTAGCATTCCTTTAATAAAATTTTGACAAAAATTAAAATACGATAAACGGGTTTATGGGGTCGGGTCTTATGATCTGAGTGTTAATAACAAACAATAATGTGTTATGAGGTGTTAGGAAGCATATGTCGAGTTAGGGAAAGTTCAGGAGACGTTAACTTTGGTCAACAATCGGTGAGCTTTTATGTGCGTTTTACAAACGTAATGTTTTTGGCTGGAATACAAGCTTATGACCGATACTTGAAATGTGCACCTCTAGGAGGGGAAAGTCCAAACGAACGAGCGTTCATGAGGACCATGAACGGCAAGAGAGGAGGGGGAGGAACACAAATAGAGGCAAGCAGCGTCAACGTGGAAGAGAGAAACCAATGATGCTGTTAGTCAATTACCGGTAATTATAAAGACAGTACATGCTAAAATTGTCTTTATATCCAAAAATTTACAGAAGACTTCAGATTGAGAACAAGATATACACCTATTTCCTGATTTCTTCATTTACCTCCAAAAACACAATCATTTTTCCAATTCCATTGCCATAACACCATCTTTCTGACTGTTGTCCTCTTTCTCAAGCTTTGGTCTCTGCCAGATTAGTCATATCAATATTAGTGAACATGCATAATCATTTTTTCTCAAGCTTTGGTCTTTGTAATAGCAAGCTAGTTCAGGAATCATTTTTTTTTGTAATAAAATTCTTTTTGCTAAATATAACTGAAGCATCCTACTATTATACACCTAAAAATTGTTCTAAATACACCCAAGTGACAGGACCAATAGAATTCTAATTTTTTTTCCTAGTTCTTTCATCTGAAGTACAATTTTGTTTTTGTTTAATAACTTTTAACATAGTATTTTACATAAGTTCAAATGACGCAGATGTGTTTATTTTCATATACATTGAGATAAATTTTACAAAAAACTGACTCATATATAACATAATATATAATTATGAATACGACTCATGTTTTACCAAAATTTATATCAAAGTAGATTAAAATAAACACATCACAAGAACAGATCAAAATTCATATAAAAATTTTACTTTAAAACTTATAGAAGGAAAACAAAATTATACTTTAAATAAAAAAGAATAAAATAAGAACTTTAAAGGTCGCATCATAAGGGTGTAATTGGTAATTGTTTAGGTGTAAATAAATTGACCCTAATCAATTTAGCAACATATTGTAAAACAGTATCAAAAGTTCCAACCTTTGTCCCTAAAGAACAATCTTTAGCCATTCTTGCAAACATATTTGAGTAGAGTTTTGCATCTCTTTTGTTACTCTCAGCTTGAAGATGCTTTAAAGTCTTTTGAATCGATTTTACTTCTCTGCAAAATAACCCATAAATAACGAAAGATATATTAATTTATGCCAGAATCAAAAGCCATAAAATTTGACAGCACACCTGTTCTGTGGATCTGCCTCTAAGGCCTTCTTGATGTCAAATTCAGCTGATTGTAAATCTGAAATTTCCATATACGCCTTTGCCCTTCTATACAAAGCTTTCACATTGTAAAATTCAATTTCCAGCACCTGTTGGAGTTACATTGTTAATTTATGTGCAGAAATTAAAGCCATAAATATGATTTGAGAGTTTTATGCAAGCAACTTAATTGGTTTATAATTAATTAAGTAGCTACCTTTGTACATAACTTGATTGCTTCTTGGTAATCATTCAATTTGAGGCTACAAGCTGCACCATTTAACCAGCATGAAACTTTTAGTGACTTGATAAACTTTTGATCATCATCCCCAAATTGCCCTTCTTCACCAACATAATCGACTGCCTAAAACAGCAGAACAAAGACATTCATAAATGATGTGTTTCTACTTAGGTATAAGTGGAAAAAGGGTGGTTGGATAAAAAGTCAAAATGGGTTCATTGTTTGCGTCCAAAGAGATGATTTTATGTGCTGTTAAAATAAGCTCAGTCGGATTAGGCAGCACCACCCATTAATATTTTGTCACATATTTTAAAATCTGAAAATATTAATGTAGTAAATACTACTGTTAAAATAACAATATAATTTCTTACAATGAACTGGCTTAAGATGTTGTAAGCTTTAGTGCATTACATATATGTTAGATGACTTTTGACCAGTTTAACCCATGTCATTTTAGCTACTTGTTTGTATTTTAACTGTTTAATTAACCATAAAGCAAAGTTAACCTGGATTGACCCGCATCCCCTTTCATACTACTGTGTTGAATTTGGGATATCTAACTTCAGGGTATATTAATGATGATTTTTACCTTATCATATTTTTTAGCTGCTCGTTGATATTTACAATTTTTGAACAGTAAATTTCCTTCATCTTTCTTCTTCCCAGCTGTCTCAATTCTTTCATGATATTCCATCTCCCATGGCGCTTTTTCCTAGAAAGTTGTTACAACATAAAATATTAATCATGAGGAACGAGTTGTTTTCAAATCAATTGGCTCAAAATAAAAGAGTTTTCATGCAAATATGATCCACACAGTCATATTAATAAACATGAGTAATGCACCGGAAAAGACTTAAAATAATAACATAAACACAAATTTACCTTCTCAAAATCAATCACTTCGACTTCAAAAACCAGAGGTGAAAATGGAGGGATGACAGCTAGATCACGGATGACTTCTTGACTTCCATATCCATATTCGTGACTGACGGTCAATATTGCCTGCTCTCCCTTCTTCATTGTTGCCACTGCTCGGTCTAAGCCACTAATTGCTTGTTCTGCAACCAAAATCAGACCTTTAGTATAGGTGGAAAATTGAAATCATTAATTTATAAAAATGTGGATCAAGACCTTTTATCTCAAGCAGGACATATTTGGAAAAACAGAAAATAGATGGCCAAAGTGAAAACAGGTCATACTGGCTGAACTGGTCAAAGCCACCCAAAGGTTTTTCTAAAAAAAAGTTCCATTCAATAAAAAAATAAGGCTGTCATTGCAATACTATAGTTTTTCTATTCATATTTAAGACAATAATCATTATATTATAAGTTCTACGCATTTGACAAAAAAGTGTTTCAGGTCAACCTGACCTGTACCAAAAAAGTTACTCGGTTTGGCCCTTCAAGGGTTCTGACTGCACTAAGAATCAAACCAACTAGACATTGATTAGGTCCATCTAAAAAAAACAAATCACTGAATCACATACGAACCTTCATCGGTTATGAAGCTTAATGACGTCTCTCCATCATACCCTTTTTTCTCAAATACAGTTCCATCTTCAAGCATACCTTTATACCTGACTACAAAAGTTAAGATATATAAGATATATTTGCAATACAATCATATAGTATTAAATTCTAAAAGGAATCACTAGATTGGTATAGGTATACTTACTGAAATTTTAACGCTGCAGACTTTTGAAATCCATCTAACTAAAAAATAAAAAAAATATGCATAATTGGTATACTTACTAGTGACAGAAGCACCTCCATCTGCAGTGAGAGAACCTTCGCCAACTTTAAGTATTTTCTTTACCACTTTTGAATCATCTGTTATATTGACTACAGGCTTAAATGATAGCAATTCCAAGGAAATACGCAACACCGAATTTGGTGGAATTGAAGATAACCCGTTGGGTAGTGAAGTAACCCCTTCACTAAACACATCTGCGTTATATAAATTGTTAAATTTATATTAATTCATTAGGATAAACACAAATAAGTAATGTGATGATCTTATTTATCATAAACAAAAGGCTTACATTGTGGTTGAACAATTAGATCAACATTTTCTCCTTTTGTCATGGTCTTGATTGCTTTTGGTAGTGCTGGACAAAAATGGCCTGAGTCGAACACACCAAACAATGGTTGGTTAGTTAAAGAATTTTGGTTACGAGAAAATAGTTCAATGAAATAGACCAATTGCATAAAGATATTATTTTACCATCTTTCAAATAAAACTCAACACCCTCTTCTGGTGACACAGCGACTGTAACACCATCTAGCAGCATCACCGCATACCTCACTGCATCCACCAGAATCAGTATCACTTGTTAAAAGAGGTTACAATTTGGCTCGTTTACTTACTATAGGCCTGTTCAGGTTATGTTTTAATGGGCCAAATCAGAAAAAATTAGCTTAAAGTAAAATGTGACAAACAATTCGAAAGCCGCATGACTTACATTATATAAACATAAACCCACCTGAATCATTTTATTCTAAAAACTAGATTATTATTATAACAATACCATTTTCCAGTCATATTTGATAAACTTAGTATTCTTCACAAAAAAACATTAGAGATTCAAAGGTTTAAGGCAACAGCAATCCCACCCGTTGTCCGTCAATCAGTAAAAAAAATTACCAACTTTGACCGGTTACCCAACCCACCTAACCTGCTATCTCTACTTGTGCAATAACAAAATACTCCCTAATTGACTACCTTTAACCTCATCCAAATCACCAGGTTGCCCCGTCTGTTCCCCCTTTCTCATTACTCTCTTAAGAATGCCACCATCTTTGCAGACATCCACTACCGTGATCCACGAGATAAGCTCAACCTCAAACTGTATAACCGAATTCGGAGGGACCCCATCAGCACCCCTATCCCCAAATCCCAAATGAGGAGGCAATGTAAACAACGATATCTCCCCTTTCTTCATCGTAAGCACCGCCTGATTGAACCCAGAACACATCTCACCTGATAACACAAACCCAAACAACATTTAACATGATCATGTTAATAATCAAACCAATTACACATACATGAAAAAAGGGGAAAATGAATACCCATTGTCTAAAACTTAACCTTGACCAATCTTGAAGGTGAAAGGTTCCCCTTTATCTCTTGTTGAGGTAAATGTAGTCCCATCAGCTAAAGTGCCCACATAATGAACTGAAACCATTCAAACAATCAAAAACCCAAGTAATAATCACCTTAAATAACACCAATTAACCAACTGCAAAGCTGTAATTCAGTTGGGATAATGCTCTAGGTACACTACATGTAACAAATTTCGATCTTTAAAAGCTTATTTCGACATGAAATCACAACCAACACATTGAAATCGATGAGTTTACCGGTGAATTCATCGCCAAATTCGGGGGTTTCGAAGCCAACACCACGTTGGAGAAGCTTCTTTTTGAGGCCAGTGGAGTTGAAAAGACGCTCTTCACCGACTCTTAGAGGAGGGGCCGATTCTATCACCTCTCCGGGTTCTTCGTCACTATCGACGTCTTCCGCCATGTCTGAAAGTTTTAGTCGTTTCTTCTCTTCCGCCATTGCAGAGTATTGATTGTAGAATCAAGATTCTTGATATGCTTCGAAAGACCTTACCTAATGTTGTAAGTGGATTATTGAAATCAAGAAAACACTTATTATAACTTTTTAAAAGCTAAATAACTAAATTAGTAAAGGTGCAAGTATTATGAACGCGAGGCGGACCGGGATTGGCAAGACTCTTAGCCCGTTCGTTTCGTATCACTCATATGTTCTCAAGTATTGGTATGTAGTTTCTGATGCCCTTTGTTAATCAAGAAAACACTTATTACAACTTTTTAAAAGCTAAATGACTAAACTAGCAAATGTGCAAGTATTATGGACGCGAGACGGGCCGGGATTGGCAAGACTCCTAGCCCGTCTGTTTCGTACCACTCATATGTTCTCAAGTGTCAGTATGTAGTTTCTGATGGCCTTTGTTAATAAAGAAAACACTTATTATAACTTTTTAAAAGCTAAATGACTAAACTAGCAAATGTGCAAGTATTATAGACGCGAGGCGGGCCGAGATTGGCAAGACTCCTAGCCTGTCTGTTTCGTACCACTTATATGTTCTCAAGTGTCAGTATGTAGTTTCTGATGGCCTTTGTTAATCAACAAAACACTTATTACAACTTTTTAAAAGCTAAATGACTAAACTAGCAATGTGCAAGTATTATGGACGCGAGGCAGGTCGGGATTGGCAAGAGTCCTAGCACGTCTGTTTCGTACCACTCGTATGTTCTCAAGTGTGGGTATCCTCATGGCCTTTGTTTAACAACGACTATATAGCTGTATTTGTATTGTATTGTTGAGGTATTGAAAAAGATAATTACTAAATATAATTTCAATCCTTTCTATATAACAAACATAAATCTTTTGTTTTTTCATATCAAGTTTAATTATATTTTCTTAGATTTCCATAGTCTAGCTTATAACAAAGTTCGTCATGAATCTCTTTCAACTCCCACAATCTACTTCGTCAAGTTTAGATGATTTGTCATCTAATGATATGGGTGCTTGTAACTTTAAGTTTCTTGTTGCAATTGATCAAGCAAAGTTACATCATGAAGTTAAAGTATTGTATGATTAAGTGTTTGTGTATTTAGAGATCCTAAAGCCACACATAATTGGCTTGTGGTGCATTACTTCTTTTCGAATCAAGATTTGGTGAAGTTGTGTATAGACAAAGGTTTTAGATGTAAAGAGAAGTATTCTTTTAAAGAATTGGTGATATGGACCAGAACTTTGAATTTTAAAACAACTTATGATGCTAGATGGAAAGGGAGTATTTGGTTAGTATAAAAATGATTATTTTCTATACGCCAACTAGTTTACAAGAATGTTCTTGAAGCTTATGATGAGCACTTCAATGTATCCGAAAAAGTTTCACGTGAAAGTATACAATACTTTTGTGAATATATTATTCGAGTGTATAGAAATGCATTTTGAGGAATTGCCTAACGGCTTAACAAGGTCAATTAATAAAAGGTAATCCCCTGGCGATTATGCTTGAAGTGGTATCCTCACGAGATATGCGGTTTTACTATATATTCTTTGGTATTGCTAGTTCTAACAATGACATTAATGTCTCCATCAACAACCATTATTCAACGAGATTGTACATGTATCCGCACCCAAGAATCCATTTAAGGTAAATAGAGTAGAATACAAGCATATGTATTATCTTGATCATGGGATATACTCCACTTAGAAAACTTTTGTGAAATGATCTACGTATCTACATTTTGAAAACAAAAAAAAGGTTTAAGACAACTTGAAAAATGACAAAAAGACGTGAAGAAGCTTTTAGTGCCTTAAAAGCTCGTTGGGTTATAGTTCAACTACCTACACGGGCAATGCATCCTTTTACAATTAGAATTATCATGTACGCTTGTATAATATTATACAATATGACTGAAACGCCCAAACTCCAAGGTCCAAATATCTAGAATGGGGGTTGATTATATTTTGGCGAAATCTGTTGCCTGTATTACAAATTGTTAACCGACTAAAATTCCTTTTTGCTTATTTGGAAATCCCGGTGAGGGTTAATATGAATAGATTGGATGGAAACATATCATAGACAAATTTCATCATAAATTCTACAGATGAAAAGCTTCTATGTTTTCTATTGGAGTATGTTCTATATTGATAATATCGATCCTTAGGCTTTTGGGATATATTATATGTCATTGTCTTTAATGCCTATAAAAGTTGTGAAGTTGCTTGAAAATTTGAGGGCGAGATTCTTTTAGGGTGGGTCAAGAATCGGAATATGCATTACATTAGTGGAAGTTGGTGATGGCTGATAAAGATAGAGAAGGTCTTGGGATTGGCTTTATGGAAAGTTTTAACTACGCTCTTTTACAAAAGTGACATTGGCGTTTTGTAAACAACAAACATAGTTTGTAGTTCAAAGTATTAAAATCGATTCATGGGACAAATGTTGGGGGTTACGAGTGCGGATTACTCTCGGCATGGTATTGGTGTTTGGCGTAATATTTGTAGCTCTTTTATGAAACTTATTGATAAAGCGTTTGTTTCTTTTTTATCATTTACAATACAAGGTAGGAATGGGAGTTCTACATCATTAGGAACGATGTTTAGATGGATGATAGTCCTTTAATTTCCCACTTCCTTCGTCCTTTTCGCTCTCGAGTTGGATAGGTAATCTAAATTGTGGGAAAGCTAGAGTCCAACTAGGGGCTTGTGGTAATGGGGAAGACCTAAACATGAAGGTCAAAAGGCTTCATAACCTTTTTGTTGAATCATAAAGGATGAAACTACCAAACACTCAAGATTTCAGTATTGACCATCAACTGCCAAAAATGGCCAGGTGCTAAACTCAGGATTTCAGCATTAACTATCAACTATCGAATTAGATCAAGTGCTGAATCCACTTCCGAAGTGTATATACTAAATGACTGCTAATCAACATATACCAAAGCAACTACTGATCTACATATGTTGTTTGTTGTTAAGCATATGTAGATCAACTGCCGATCAGCAGTGAACTCCATAAGCTGTTGATCAACTACTACAAGAACAAGTTTGTCTATGCTGACGACTGTTGTGTTCTATCTTTTGGTGACAACATAGTATAGAAGCTGCCAATTACGATACATAGATTACCTACTCTACTTTAGTATCTTAACATAAAATAGTTTATTCTCATTGTTTAGTATAAAATTCCTTACACTTTTAAAGGAAAGACAATCTTTTCAAGCCTTGTATCAGTTGAATTATAAATTTTATACAAAACAGGTTAATCAAGTGAATACTTTGAAAGAACTCATTGTGTATTTATCTTTTCTCAAAGTATTTGTGTTATGATACTAAGTAACTAATATAGATTCCGCATTCATTAGTTACCGATCTTAGAAGAAGTTCTTGTTTGTCTAAACCAACCCCATCCAACAAATAGTATTAGAGCTTTGGCTCTTGATTTGCTTGAGATCAATTTTTAACAAATCCCTTATTTCTTCTTTTGATTACTCTATCAAAAACCACTTTTTTTCATATTTCTCTACCCTCTCAAAATGACTACTGTAGCCATTTCTAGTAAACATGATTTGGAGAATCAGACTCCGATCAAATCCCTCAAAGTAAATAGCTCTCATGGCCCCTATCACACCCAAGTCTATCAAACTCCTATGGTGGCTTATCAAGCACCTATGATCACCTACCCTGAATCTCAACTGCTGAATCTCAATCATCACCATCATTCAACAGATGTAATCAACAAGCCTTATTCTTTTCACAATCATATCTCACAAACTCAACTTTCATTAGTGATCAAGCCAACTTCTTTCAACTTTTTGAAAAAGATCTGGAGTGTATTCATCTAGACGACCTTGAAAAAATGGATATCAACTACGAGATAGTAATAATATCCTTTAGGGCCAAGCAATTTCAATAAAGAATTAGAAGAAAATTCCTGAAGTAGAGAAGATCAAGATTTGAATTTGACAAAAGAAAAATGAAGTGTTTCAACTACAACCAGCTGGGACACTTTGCCAAGGAATGCAAAGCACCAAAGTCTAACCCATCTCCTCCAAGCTCATCAAACCATGAATAGCACTCAACTTATTAAGGCCCTTCTTATTCATTTAGCAAGAGAAATATAATAGGTATAGCCTCAGGAGAAGGGATGACTGGCTTGAGCTTCCAAGTGGAAGATGTCATACCCATAAAAATACATTAATGGCTAGAAGCTCAACCTTCTTACCTCAATTAACATACTCCTAAATGCATAGCTAAGGTTAACTTATACAAAAATCACAATTTGGATCTCATGAAAGATGTAGAATCAATCAATATTCTTAATACTAATTTTAAGAAAAGTGACCAAGCTTAAAAAGGAAAAATAATGGAGCTAGAAAAGATAGTTTCACAACTAAAACATGAACAAACCAACTTAAATACCCAAATTGATAATCTTTTTAGTAAAATTAAAATCAACACAAGGTGATTTAGCCACAGCTAAAACCAATGCTGATAAATATAATGTTCAAACTAAAAACTTTAAAAAATTACTTGCATTTACTAAAAATACCTAAAGGTTGTATCAAACCCATACATCTATATGGTATAATTCTATGGAACCTCCAACGACATACACGCCCACATAGACCCCTAAGTGCAACCATGAGGTAATGAAGCAAGTATCTGCTGAACCTATCTGTACAAAGACATTTGCTGAAAAGATTGAGACAACAGAGAATGAGAAGTAAGATAGGATAGTTGAGGATAAAGATGAAGAGAAAAAGAAGAAATAAAAGGAGGTAGAGAAGAAAAAGGAGGAGAAAGATAGAAGTAAAGATCCGAAGGCAAAATAAAAAAAGGATACGATTAAGAAGATAAAATTTGTACAATAAAAGCCATCTTCCGAATCACATAAGATATGTGCCAAGTCAGATTTCTCTACCAAAACAAAGCTTCACCGAAAGCACAATTGCAACAAAAAGAACCACACTAGAAGTTGATATGATGGAACCTCATTAGAAATAAGTCAATTAGGTAGATGAACAAATAAATCCATCTACCGAACTTACTGAAACAAAATTCTTCAATTTGGATCATTTTCAGCAAATCCAAGTAATCCCAAGACTAAGAATTCATAAATAGCATCCGGTTGATAATGTGATTGGTAATGTTGAAGTTGGCGTCAAGACAAGAAGCATGATTAATAAAGCAAACATATGTTTGTTTTTATACTTCCTTTCTCAACTGGAACCAAGAAAAGTTGATGAGGCATTAAAAGATAACAACTGGGTAGAAGCAATGCAAGAAGAGCTTCTCTAATTCGCTCAACAAAAGCTTTGAAAACTATGTGCACTTCCAAAGGAGATGCTTGCAATAAGGATCAAATGGGTTTTTAGAAACAAGAAAGATGACAGAGGCATTGTTATCAAGAACAAAGCCAAACTCGTGGTATAAGGCTACACACAAGAAGAAGGAATTGATTATGATGAAGTCTTTGATCCTATGGCCAAGCTTGAAGCAATTAGAATTTTTCTAGGATTTGCTGCCTCCAAGAATTCAAGGTGTTCCAGATGGATGTCAATAGTGCATTTCTCTATGGTGAGATTTATAAAGAAGTTTATGTCTATCAACCTCCAAGCTTTGAAGATCCTAAATATTAGATCATTTATGTAAACTTGATAAAGCCCTTTACGGTCTTCATCAAGCAACAAGGAAATGGTATAAGACACTCTTTACCTTTTTCTTGAAAAACAAATACATAAGGGGATCAATAGATAAAATTCTCTTCATCAAGAAAGTCGATTTGGATTTTATTGTCATCAAGACTGTTTAATCATCTCACGCCGTTGATTTACAGTTTAATCATGCAAAACATTTTAAAATATACATTTTTATGTTACCAATAACTGTTTAAATCGGAGGTTTCCAACCGTTGTTATCTTCAATCATCTTCATCACAAAGCAAACCTCAAGCCTTCAATCTCTCAAAGTCCTACCAAAATCAGCCAAATTTCAGTGGCTGCTCAAACCCTGTTATTCTGTCCAAACCACCAAATCAACGCATCACTTGAACGCATAAGTGATTAGGTCTATGATCCAATTCTCAAATTCCTAAGAAATAACAATAACTTCTTTTTAATCACCATAGACCTAGTTATTTATGAAGTTCACATTAGGGAATTCTTGACCACCTGGTCCATACAAAGAGAACATGGAGTAAAGGTACTCACAACAATAATGCAAGGGAAGAAGATCAACATATCATGTGCCAAAATTTGATAACATTTGAAGTTGAACGATGCAGATGGTGCATATTCTTTCTCCATGGAAGTGGTCAATGCCACCTTCAAGGAGATGGGATATGAATGACCCCTCCCGATGTCCACTTTCTCCAAATCACTAGTATATCACAATTGGAGGATTATTCTTCATATATACCTATACTGTCTATCTAATATTTCGGGAGGATAGGACCAAGTACCATTGGATCTAGCAAGGGCTATCCATGGTTTGGTAAAACAACAGAGTTATGATTTCTTAAACTTCATTTTTCAATACATGTGTAAAATGTTACTACTAATTTAATTTTTTAATGTACCCTGGATTCTTACAAGTGCTTTTTCATGAAGAATTAGAGGATAAACTAAAACTTAGTGGAGTTGCTCATATTTAGGAAATTTAGACAAAGAAATAATTTCAAAGTTCAGAGCAACTCTAAAGTCTTTGTCATGGAGGTATCTACATTATTTGGGCATATGCTTGAGGTCAATGAGACTTAGGGTGACCGAATGGACACACCCTCCACATCAAAGCCAAAATCTTAAAAACGCAAGCGAACCCCCACACCTTCTATTGAGAAGAGGTAGGCCCTCGAATCACCCTCTTTAAAAAAGGCAAGACTGGAAACTAGAGTGCCTGTCAAGTCAAAGGTGTTAGCCATACGTAAACAAGGCTCAAAGAAGAAGGTTTCTCTTCCTTCTTCTGAGCAGACCCATACCTAACTTGCAAGCCCTCAATTGGAGTCCCAACACTCCATTTAGAAAATTGAAAGTGATACCCACATAACTGAGACAACTTTTAGGGAAGAAATCTCATTAGGATCTGCTTCACATCTCTGGACATTAGACACAGCTCAAATCTCTCCAACACATATGTCTACCACCCAGGATGATGATATTCCTATTTCATATCAACATGAATGTAACTTCCCGAAATGTCAAAACGATTCATTAATACTAGTGGTCTTAATTAGTGCGTATTTAATAAAAAATAAAGAAAGGAAATGGGTTATGGGCTAAATTAGGCTTATGGGCAAGAGCCTAAGTGATTAAGGGCCCGTAATCAGCCCTTTAACCTACCTAATGAGCCATCATCTTCTATATTTGTAACTCTAGCCCCCCAACTTCTAGAGAGAAAGTAGAGAGAGAAAGTGAATAAAACTCAAGATTTGGAGCTTTAAGGTTAATGGATTGAAGATCTAAACGATTGAGCATCAAACCATAAGAAAGGAGCAAGAAATCCAGATAAGAATCAGCCTTTAAACCCCTAATGTAGATCAAACCCGGATTCTAGTGTTTTGGGTTTTGAAAAGTTGCAAAGAATCGTATAAAGATCACATGTTTACGTATGAAAACATGTAAAAAGCTTAGATATAGCTTCATGGATGATAAACTAAAGATTTGGACGTAAAAAGTTGCGATTTTGGGTTAAAACAGACTGGTTCGTCATTTCAGCTCGATCTGCGAAACTTTCTGCTCATCCAGCGAAATTGCATATTTAAGCTATGAAACTATGAGCTTTCTGCGAAACTATAGTTCCACAGGTAATTTCACAAACATGGAATTCCAACGAAAGTTGGGCGAAACTGCCATGCGAAGCTGGCAGCGAAACTGCCATGCCAAACTAACAACGAAACTGGCAACGAAACTGCTTAATTAGCAGCGAATTTAGGCAGAACTTAACCCCTTTAAGTGTTAACATATCTACAAGTTGTGTATTGTCACACTAGCTTAAAAAGCTTAGAGTAGAAGCTACTCACTGCATCCAGGTGAGTTCTAGATCCCCTTATATATAAGTTTTCCATGTTTTGGGGCTATTATGCATACTAAATATACGTTTTTAAATGACTAAAATTTTAAGAGTTTTTAATAGAAATATTAATTTATCTATAAAAAATTGCTATATAAATGCTTAAAAATAAAAAAAAATTTGCGTTGACCTGACAGCCCAGCCCTACCCAAAGGCATTGCCCCTTGGACCTTACTAGGGGCTATTGCCCCTAGGACCTCGCTATCAGGGGATACCGCCCCCGAACCCCCACTATCCCGCGGAGGGTCGGTTATGTTTTTATGATGGATTGTACTTGGTATGTTGTGTGCTTAATAAGCTAAGTATTATATATTAAAGTGGAAGATGATATTAATGAAAAATGAAACTTAATGAATGTTACTCCGGGCCCATTTGATGATGAAAAGTTTGCAAGCACTATGATAGACTTCACTTATGTGAGTCTGTTGTATGATGATTGATCTGTATTCATGAGCGGGCTATGTGCCTTGCAGTTTGGATCAACTGTCGGGGGTTTGCTACGATGATGATGTGTACCGACAGGGATCAACATTCATTGTCGATCAAAATGGAGCTCTTGCTTTACGCAATCTCATTTATGATGAAGTGAAAGATAATAAAAGAAAGAAAGATAATGAACATGATTATTAAGACGCAAAATGTTATGTATTATGATGTATACATGGTCATTATATGAAGGATAAAGTTTATATTTTCTTATAGTAACTGTTTGTCACACCCCAACCTTGACGGCGGAAATGTCGAGATGTGAGAGTTAAGATCGTTCACAGCCACATAACGTTATTATTAAATCCAAATATATTATTCATAAGTTTCAATTGCAACGTTACAAGCATAAGTCTCAAACAAAGATAACATTATGTACAAAAGTTAAATGTGACAAGTTCATCCATTTATTTCTCTAGGTCCAATCCTAGATGTGATAAGCTTCAA
>BJCM01084707.1:0-30281 GCA_018326385.1 Flaveria bidentis
GAAGTCTTCCGAAGCTTCAGAGACAAAGTCTTCCGAAGCCTCAACTCTTGAAGACAGATTTCTTCCGAAAACTTTTAGTAACATGCTTTATCTTATGTACTTTTTTATAAAGCTGGACTCCTTTCTGTTGCATCTCTGTAAAGTCACCAACTTGCATGAGTTGGTGGAAAGGTCCATGCTTTTGGTAACTATACATTGAGGTCTTGAGTCTGTAACTTTCTACTTCATGTACTTTATCCTTTTTGTAATAGATAAGGATGTGAGCTATGACATGTCATAGTCATTAGTCAAAAGGCAATATGCCTTTTGACTCTACAATTGATTTTATTTGTGTCTAGTCAATTTTATTCAGCTTGCTTTCATAGTATAGTCGGTTGTATGATGTAGTATAAGTATCTCATGTTCTTGTATCTTTCCTTTATGCTTTGTAACACTTGTAATAGAACATAGAGAAAGCAATATACTGCATTCTTGAAAACCATATACTTGTGCTCCTATGTTATGTCTCTTACATTACTTGTGTTCTTAGTTTCTTATTATGGTTAATCCAGTTTACTATTTGATTAAGTTCTAGTTAATCTCCTCTTTGTGTTATTGTGTTGTAAGTAAACCCCCTTCACCGGTCCTGCACTAGGTTAGTATCCCATGTATTACACGGGTTAAATAAATAAAACAATAAATAGTTAGTAATAAAAAATTATGAATTATAAAACCATGTTTGAAGATAAAATACAATTATAATTGCATATGAATAGCTATTTCAAGTAAATAAACAATAGATAGGTTATAGATAGATATATATATATAGATAGTCTAGAAACTCATTTATTAAACGGATTATAGTTAGTAATAAACACGAAAAGTTATAGTAAGATATTTTAATATAAGATGTGTATAAAATTATATATACGTACTTGTTCAAGCGATAAAACAATTATACTATTTTTAACCCTCTTATCTAAATAGTTTCATTTTTAAATATTTGTTTTAAGAATTTCTTATAAAACTTTATTGTTTATAAAAAGTATTGTTTAATAAAAACTCAAGTTTTAATTATTCTGGTTGTTTTAATGAAACAACTTTTAGAAAATTCTTTATTTTTTATAATTATTTTGATAAGGACTTATTTAAAATATTTTGTTTCAAAAAGTTCAATGTTTTAAAAAAGATATGAATTTTGATTTTTTTAGTAAAATTTATTTTTAAAAACATAGTTTGATTTTAAAAAATGTAGATGAGAGAGAAAAATGTATCAATTGATCAAATTAATTTTTATGAAGAAAGTTGTTTTAGTGTTTAAATTACTCTAATACCCTTTTGGAGATAAAATAAAATGAGAATGCTTAAAAAAATAACAAGTGTCAAAAAGGTATTTTAAAAAGATGACAAGTGATAAAAAAATTCTTTATTTTATTAATATTTATAGATTTATAGATTATAGATGCATTTCAATATAACCCACGTTACTAGACCAAACTATTAACATATTGTCATCTTCCCTTATAACAAACAAGGAAACTTATTCCAATTCTTTATAATCGTACGTATTTCTAAAGTGTATGAATCTTTTTTAAATCTTTATTTATGTTTTTTTTAATCTGAAGTAATGCTCTCAACCTTTCATCTTTAATATTAACATTCTTTATGCTTTATGTCTAGCTATTATGGGGAACGTGATTTTCCACCCACTCATTTAGTTTATGTAAAAACAATTCAAAACGTCCTTCTTTTCCCATTTGATTATTTTACAATATCATTTTCCTTAAAAAAAGCCATCAAAATGTCTGCTAACAAGATTTCATGTCTCTACGTGTAGATACGTCAACTCTTTTGTATAGATGTCCAATCCTACTATAAAAACAAACGTTTGAACTTACTATAAAAGCGTCCAACGCTGTTATAAAGGCGCTCGACCTTTTGTGTAAAGACGTCCAACTATACTATAGAGGTGTTTGACTTTTTGTACATAAATTCGACCCTCTAAAGGCCTCGGCCTCCGACCCAACTATAGAGGCGCATAATCATATAAAAAGTTTTAAAAATAACAACAGAGGCAGAGGTGACTATGAGACAATTGTTAGATGAACGTTGTACTCTTTACGAGGGTGAAGGCGTGTCAGATTTGGGAGACCCGGGGGTCACTTTTTTACATAGAGACGTCGACACCTTGTCTGATAGGGACATTTCATGATGAGTTGAGGATGTTAACATTAATAAAATTAAGAGAAATTTTGATTATTTTCTCTTATTTTATTGTCTCTTACTTTTTCTTTTTCTTCCCGTGTAATCTAAAATATCTACAAAAATAAAGTTTCTAATTTATAATTAATAAAAATATATAAGTAAAGTTATTTGGTCTGATTGGGTTGTTTAGCATGTTACGGTTTCTAACTAGTCTGAAATTCACTTAAAATAGCTTGAAAAGATCTTGCTCGATGCAGCTCATATGTAAATGAGCCAAGCTCGAGCTTAGATCAACTCATTTCATGGTTTAGTCGTTAGTTGGCTCAATCATTGGCTCGTTTAAAGTAGAGCCGAATTTATATAAATTATAAATCTAACAATATAACATATTATTCAAATAGCCTATAAACATATGGTTATTTTGACATTTTATAATAATAAACCTACGTATAAAAATATAAAGTATTAAGAAAATATCAATCTTGTATAATTGTTTTAACTACTTAAGATAAACAAATATAAAACATTATTTTGTGTTTATATATATTAACATGAGTAAATAATAATAATATAACTTTTTTAGTAAACAAGATGGCTTGCAAGCCGCCTAAGTTTGGCTTGTTAATAAACAAGTTGTGCCCGAGCTCACATTTGAGCTTGATAAAATAAATGAGTTGGCTCGTCTTGTCTCGGTTTCTTAAGCCCGGACTCGACTTGTTGATACCCTTAGATCTGGTGTTATTTAGACGTGTAAGATGATTTTTTTATAAGGGTGAGTATTCAAGTCCTGAAGCGGACGATGGTGTTAAAAACAAATTAGATTGCCGTTTAAAAAGATTAATAGAAGATATCATTTAATTTTTTTTATTTATTTTTGAAAGGCTCTTCATCATGTTTTCATTATCTTAGCCACTAACATTTTAATGTAAAAAAATAGTTGTAGAGAAAGTATTATAAGCAAAAAGATGTAAACTTCCTCAATCAAGAATCTAGAGTGTCAATTCATACATTAAATGTCAAAGCTATAAACAGAATAGCATATAAACAGAATAGCATATAAACAGAATAGCATAGATCGCAAAGAATTCAAACCAAGGGAAATAGAGGAATCCACATTTGGAAAGTCGAGAATCAAATATTTACACTTCGATTGAAGTTGATGAAACCCATTTTTAGATCACATCCAGTTTAACAAACTTAATAGTAAAGCCACATATACAAAGTCAAATTAACAACAAATCATTTATAACAAATAAGTCATATACATGTAACCATTGAAGTTTACTTACAAGCTTTAACCAGACCCTTGAAGTGATGTCAAGTCAAACCAACCAATTATGAAACCCAATTAAGACCAGTATCTAATTATGAACTCAACTTATAACTATAAAGTTAAAGTACCAACAAAATAACGAGTACAAAAAGTCAAACATATGAAACTATTGAAGTTTAGTTACAAGCTTTTAAGCAAAACCTAAAATGATTCAGCTCAAACCAACCAATTATAGAACCCAATTAAGACTTGTATCTAATTATGAACTCAACTTATAGCTATAAAGTTAAAGTACCAACAAAGTAACACGTACAAAAAGTCAAACATATGAAACCATTGAAGTTTAGTTACAAGCTTATAAGCAGAACCTAAAGTGATTTCAACTCAAACCAACCAATTATTGAACCCAATAGCGTACCCCTTCCCCCGAGTGCTACACAAAGGTTTACTCTTTGTTCATGTTTGTAAATGGTCAATGTGAATTAGCTTTTATCGTTGGGCAAACTCAACGGATACAACAAGTGATGAGGCTCATAACTGATGTTCCGTTGTGGCTGCAAACCAAAAACAATTGCCAAGCCAAATAATCTGACACCTTTCTTGATATATCATCACAACCTTTGAACAACCAAACATAGAAAACAAAAAGCCTCAAACGGTGGTGAAAAAAAAAAGCAAAGTGTTAAAACATTAGTATTCAGCAAAGTCTTGTATTATTGGTGTCAGCAACATCCTAATTGAGCATAGACTCACTATCATGGTTCAAATGCTAGCCTTAAAAATTAGAGTTCTAGGTACAACATCTCAGATGAACAATGGTTCACAATCATTGACCTAACATGCCTTGCAAGATAACAAAAACATCAAAATTAGACTACAGATTCATACACTTATGAACAACATTACAAACAACAATGAATAACATTAGATCATAGGTGCAACATCTTTGTTTTAACCATCCATCATCATATGACCTCATCGATCCACGACATGAACCAAAATAGATTATGGTTGTGACATGTTTAACAGGTCTCAGACAAGTTAAGGCTCAACATATTCGATTACATGTTTGACAAAGTCTTAGATGAGCTTAAGCTCAACATCATTAACCTAAGGAAAAACCAAAACAGATTAGTGTTCAACTCGCATGTTTAAGAAAGTATCAAATGAGCTAAGGCTCATCATCATTGACATAACAACAATCCCATACTAAAAACATAAATCAGAAGCAGACACATCTCATGTGAACAGTTGTTCACCATCATTGGCGTAACATGAAGCATCAAAACCAACTAAATACATGGTAAAAGTACATAGAATAAATTCCATAGAGAGAGACAACCACAATAATGGAATATGACAGAATATGAAATAACATCAATACAGTCATTGTCATGGGAGAACGCCAGCAACTCCCGGCAACGCCTCCTAGGGGTGTTCATCGGATCGAATAACGGATTATTCAGATTATTCGGATCGGATTCTTCGGATTTGAAAATTTCAGGACCCTATTCGAAATCCGATCCGATCCGAATAAGGATTTTTCTATCCGATCTGAATCTACCCGAATTCAACTTGAATAAATCAAATTTATCCGAATAATCCGAATAAACCAAATAACAATTTTTTTCTATGTTTTTTTTTTGCTAATTTTTTATTCTTATAAATTTATAAGTTGGAAATCACAATAAAAAATATAAAAATAAAAAATAAAATTTGACTTGTACACAAATTCTAAATTAAAACATAGATAATTGTATAGAACCCGAAGATTAGAATCTCTAATTTAGAACGACGGTCGATTATTGCATAATTATTTAGTATTATGACTAAAATGTGTAAATATTCTTGTATATTGAGTTGAAAAAATAATAGATAGTTTAGTAATGAGTATTGGGATAGAAACATAGTTGAAGTCTTATTCGAATTAATCGGATGTCCGAAAAATCCGAATAAAAAAATTTGTGATATCCGAAATCCGAATAAAAAAATCAGATTCGGATGAGATCCGGTCCGAATATCCGAATAAGGATTCGGATCGATTTATTCGGATATGGATACGGATCGGATTTCGGATATTTTCGAATATCGGATTTTTTGAACACTACTAACGCCTCCAGATGTCTGCCTTAAGATTTTCTCTAGGTTTTTATATATTATTGAAGATAGAGGACAAAAGGTCCTAGCCATATAAAGCACTCATTCTAACTCCGAAGTTTTTGACCTCCATACTACTGATATAAAAGCAGTGTGCAGATCTGTGATATTTACGTTTTTGAAAAAATTTCACCAACTAAATTATTTTTAAAAGAAGGGACTTTTACCAATTGTTTGCTATTATATTTACTTTTACCAATTGTTTGCTATTATAAACTTAAAAACCCTCTAGAATCTGTTCAAATTTAAATATTAATATCAAGGTTCAATACGATCTATTTCAATTTCAATTTTAGAGTTGTGTTTCCTCTCAAACACCTTAGATCTATTCTTTAAATATAACTCCTATTTGCATTCAGCTTTATCATCCTATTCATACTCAAACTCTTATCTTATCCAAACTTTTCAAACATCTTGTATAGAATTAGAGTAACTTTTAAACCGGTATGTAGCTATATAACAAACAAAATTGGTAGACATGAAATATTAGGTGGTGTTAGTTTAGTAAAGCACGAATCATATGAATGTACAGAAAAACAATGAGGTTGAAAACTATCACCAAAATCAGCTAAGCGTCATAATAATACTATTTCTTTTTAAATTTGTTTCAATCCCTTTATAAACAATAAATCGTAATATCGAAGATTTTAAATACTATCGAAGATGTTAAATACTCTTATTAGTAAAAAAAATTAATTACAAACAAACCATATCAAACATTCAAACTTAATACATAAACATGCACGTTCAACCACATATATTACATTCGCGGATTTTGCTATAATATTACTTACGATTTGGTTTAAAAGACAAGTTTTTAATGATAAACCTTAACATTGTTAATTTTTTATCCTATGAGCATAACCTTTACTTTGTTTATTTTTTGTTTATGTATATTAGTTTATATATTATTGATAAACTATCAAATTACATTGTTGAACATGATATCATTAACTTTTTTAAAGGATCGCAATATATCATGTTGTGATTTGTTTATAGAGCCAACAAATGTATAATAATACTATAGAAACTTATTTTATTGAATTTATTGTCATTGAGGAGGATGTATTATTCAAATAATAGAATTGTTATCTTATTATTTTAATATTTATCTTAAAACATATATGCTATATATCCTTAATTTTTTACATATTTAATTATAGTATACTACAATGCAAGAGATATTCTAAAATGATGATTTTTTTAAGTCTGAGAAGTTGATTGAATCTTGTCAAACATTTGAATACAAATAAGTTTTTAGATATTTATAAACATTAATATTGTTTTTTATTTATTTCATCATTTCATTTAATTTACGTGTATACATATTTATTAAATCGATCTTTATCTGCGTGTATATTACAAACTTATTAATAGTCATTGATAATTTATATTTTTATTTATTTTAGTTTTTCTTTGTTTGAACCCGTGTAACACATGGGTGATTATGCTATTCTAAATATACATATAAATGATCCAAAACAAAATATGCATTATCTATTAGCGTAATTTACAATATCAACAAAATATAAAGTATATAATAAACAAATATATAAATCAGAGCACTCACAGTGGATTCTTTAAAAGTATGTGAGTGCGTTTGGTATATTATATGGAATGGTTTTGGATGGTTGTGAGTGAAGGAAAGAAAAAATATTATTGTGGATTGGTATATTTGAATAATCACTGTTTAATCCTTATAATTTTTTTAATATTTTTTTAAGTGATTGTAAGTGAAGGAGAGATAAAAGTAATGATAATAGTATAATAAGTATTATTTAATTGAAAAGAAGAGAGAAAATATAGTAATTTTTAGTGTAATTATATGGATAAAGATAAGAAAACTACTGTAAATACTCTCAAACTAGATGTAAACATTATCGGGCGTTGCGCGAATAATCGATCCCATTGTAATTGAACATTGTATGTCCTTCAAAGAGGTCTAAAACTACAGTATTTCAATTGGAGTGGCATCTTTGAAAAGTCAAAAGATGATGCCTGTTTTTGAGAGTTTTTTTTTTTTTTATATATTTCCAGTCCAACCTAGCATGTTATTTACAAGGAGGAGACCAGAAACTACAGTTGTCTAAGCTGCTAAAAACAAAAATACAGTGGAAATGTTAAAAACAAAAATACATATACACATATTTCGAGGACCCAAAACCCCCAAAAATCAAGACAAACCAACATGTTACTTGACATAGAAGATGACCTCGCAATTTCAAATACTTGCTCATTTGCATTTTTTGATGAATTATGAAAGCTGCATTACATATTCGGCCATTATTAAAGTTACAAATAATCACCGATCCCACACGCTTTTAATCCACCGGTTCTTACATGTATTCAAGTGTAACCAAAATGGCAAAATGTTTAATTAAAAGTCAACTTATTTTAATTCACAACACGTAAAATCAAAAGGAGTAAGTAAATGCTCCGTATCTTTAACAACTTCATAATTGCCTACAGTGTCTTAACAGCTGGGATTTCCTACAAAATCAAACCAAAAGCACAAACAATCAAATAATAATTGTTCTAGTTTGACAATATGTATAATTGGGATTTCCTACAATACAAATCCTCAAATTGCAGGAATGCAACAGAGAAATACCAATTGAATGGAAAAACCAATTATACATAATGGTATGATTATATTGTATCTTTAAACTCTAAAATGAAATTCTGATGTTAGGCTGTCATTGATACGAATCAAGTGTCATACTAACACTCTGAACTACTATGCCAAGCTAATTAAGAAACTTGACATCGTCTCAAAAAGTTAGTGGGGTTCTAATTTATTAATTATAAGCAGATTTGGTAATGACCAATTGTTAATAGTACTTGACAATGCATTACTAATTGTGTCTGTTTCCATATTTAGTGTCACTTTATTCACCAACACATAAGTCACTTAGATCTAACTAATAGCAAGGTAAAATTATTACCTCAACAGTTGCACAGAAACAGGTCCAAGCCAGCAGCAATAGTAAACGACCAGGTAACTTAGCATCAACTGCAGCCTTAAACTTTAAAAACAATATTTGGATCATTTTTTAAAGCTCTGAACACGAATAACTGCACATTTAAAGCAATTATATGTAACTTGAAAACTCTAATCTGTTAGTCACATATAATGATTGTTTCTTTTCATTCCTTTTGAAACAATTTAAACTGAAGCGTCGATAGATTTATAAATATATGTGAATGACAATAAGATGGTACCTTCAATCTTTGGTGGTATGGTCCTTGGAGATAGTTTATTAAACTTGAGTGATGTGATTCCAATTGGGTGATAATTTTCCAAAGTGGCTCAACTAAGTAGTTTCGGTGTTCCCAAACACTTTAGATGATTTCACATCAGTAGCGGGTGAGACGGTATGGGTAAATTGAATGGCAATTGATCATTCAGTGAACTTTCAGTCACAAAATCACGGTTGAAAATCTGAAATAAGTAGTGTCTGTTATAATTCTTCTTAATGCATTCATCTTTGAAGACTTCTCTATCTACATCAGGGCAAGGGTTGAAAGAACTATTAAATGGGAGAGTAAACAACTAAAAGACAGTGTGACCAACTACAACACAAAGGAAGAGAGCAGATAAACCTTAATTCCATTAACACTTGAAAATGAGTAAGGACACAAACATAATCTATTCATGAATCAGGCTCAAATTGTGTAATGGGTTTAGGACATCATAGTGGGAATGGAGGTCGCAGGTCAAATACCCAACCTACCTTCCTCGACATCTGCCTTGCAGAGATTTGCAACTGAAATTCAAACATCAACGCCTATGCGATGTTGAGAAAAACTAACCGATAACCACACAACTTTAGTAAAATATCATTCATAATTGTGCCCATCGGCCCCCATCGCCCCCCATGGCCACAGTCACCGTCACAGAGACACTCCTATTCAAGCTTCAAAACACTATTCGTTATGTTTCAAAATCAATAACAAGAAATAAGATAAGGTAATGAAAACAAAAATAATTATTTTTTGAAAATTTGGTCAATTGACCTACCCAATTGAAGGCTATTTAAGAGTATTCAATTTTACCATTTTCGTAGGTAGTTCATGTACGATCTACCGATCTAAATTGGTTTGCAAGATACCATGAAACAACTCGTGTAGAACTATCATACGTCTTATTGCTCCATAGAGAGATTAACCTAGATGAACTAGTTGTAACATTAGATACTCCCTCTCTTTGTAGGCCCTACAAACGTTCTTGACTATCAAGTCACCTGTATACTTGGTCTGAAGCAAGGTCCACATGTATTTTGCTGTTATAACAGCAGCATCCGTGAGAATACATTGTCGATCATGAACTTCCAGTTAAAAAATTGTCATTGCATTGGCATCTTTCTGTCTTCTCATTTTAATCATGCTTGATCTTCCTCTGCATTATTGTAGCAACATTCAACAAAGTCCCACAGATCATACGAATGCAACAAAGTTTTTAGTCTGATACTAGATAACTCTTAGTTCACAATTATGGTTCATGAACTTCACACAACACAAAATTCTTACAGGAAAACAAAGTTGATATAGGCA
This sequence comes from Flaveria bidentis, assembly GCA_018326385.1. Lineage (NCBI taxonomy): Eukaryota > Viridiplantae > Streptophyta > Magnoliopsida > Asterales > Asteraceae > Flaveria > Flaveria bidentis. The sequence continues at coordinate 10,169 of BJCM01084707.1, forward strand.
TACAATTACAAACACACAACAAACAAAAAACTTTTACAGGAAACGCAGATAGCAGACGACTCAAAGGATTGATTAAGATCAAGCTTTCCAAGATGAGAGTGGAGGAGTGTTAGAGTCGAGATATGTGGCAACACCTGCACCATATCGAGCTCCCTTGACTGAATCAGCTGATGCAATGGATTCAAGTTCAGCCATCTCTTCGGGTGTTAGCTTAACTGATAAAGCTCCTATGTTCTGTTCAAGATTTTCAATCTTGGTGGTTCCTGGAATGGGTACGACGTCAGTTCCTTGGTGGTGAACCCAGGCCAATGATAGCTGTGAAGGAGTACACCCCTTCTTTGATGCAATCTCATTAACCCTCTCGTAGATGATCTTGTTGTGCTCAAGATTTTCGGGTTGGAACCTCGGCATGTACTACAAAATGAAAAGTCAAAAAATGATGAGTTCCAATGACAAGAGGGAGATTTCTTTTGACCCATGTGCTTATAAACAATGGATATGATCGTTTAGAGTTATGTTTTATCTCTAACGGGTCGCGCGTGGATAACACTAAGAAAATGAGGTCTTACATGTTGAAAGTGGCCCATAAGTATTTTCAGTACATAAATCTAATCTACTAAATAGATCTTATTCGTAATAAAAAAAAGATTAATATAATACTCATATTTTATCTAACTTTTTACAGAAAAAATTGTTTATATGTTCCTTAAAAAGAAATTGAACAAAAGGTTCTTGGACCAACCCAACCCGACCCATACCAACTACCACTTTCAACCTGATATCCAACAGGTCCAACTAGCCTATTTTGCTACCTCTAGGTTTGAGTCATCTGAAAGGTTTCTTTCCAATGAAAAAGACGTTATTTTGGCGAATAAGATTAAAAAACTAATAATAAATAGGTGTAACAAACAGACCTTACGTAAGTCACCATCTTCCAACTCGTTCAGCATCTTCGGTCCCGATGAGAAGAACCCACGTCCTAGAGGACTGTAAGCAACAATCCCTATCCCAAGTTCTCTGATAACAAGATGTTATGTAGACTTAAGAGATTTGCAATAATTCATTATTGACATAATAATATATCTATAAACAAAAGTAAGGGGTATCCAACCTGCAAGTAGGTATAATATCTTGTTCAACATCTCTTGACCACAAGGACCATTCTAGCTGTATGGCTGTTATCGGGTGCACAGCATGGGCTCTTCTAATGGTTGATGCTGATGCCTCTGATAATCCAACGTATTTAATCTTTCCTTCTTCAACCAGCTTCTTTAGTTCTCCCATCTATCGCCAAAAAGAAAAAGAATTCTAGAGATAAAATAATCAAGACTAATCAATTACAACAAGACGGCTTGTAAGAGATGATGTTTGAATGTATTTCTGCTGTTTGAAATTGCGATAATAAGATAATCCGTAACTGAATACTGATTGTTTGTGGATGTACATGTAAAATGAGCCAAAATGATTAAGTAATCAGAATCGATTATGTTGTAACTAATTAATTGATCTCTAAATAATCAAGTAATCTGTTTCACTATATCCAAACGCTAGAAACTATCTGTGAGTTAAAAACACTATAATCAGTAACCAAATTTTAAAAACACAATTTAAAATAGAGAAAACCCTTTAAAGTTCCAATATAAAATTTAGGTTCAAGACTAACACCTACATATCAGAAAACAAATAGTTACAACAGCTAGGACTATGCTAATCCAATTTCCTTGTAACTTTTAGCCGTTTAGGGCTAATAGCATAAAAACCAACATGCTTTCTCATTTCACAAGAAAAAGTCTTTCAATCCATATTTTGTATATGAAAGTCCTGAACTTGTTTAAAATGCACTCACAAACATCAATTACCAGCACATTCACTACCTCTGTGGAGGCTATGTAGACACCTATTTATTAACGTGAATATCATGTAGACTCTTTTGGTGACGTAAGCATGTTAATATCGTATTATATTAACCCTTATTTTTCTAACAAATGAGGTCGGCTTTCTTTGATATATATATATGCACAACAAATACCTCACTAAAAGCCATACAAAACCTAACAACAAGAAACAAACAAACAAGTGAAACACTTGCATACATTCTTGTTTGAACCATGACTTTCACTAATGCACAACCAAAAGATGACTGAATCATGACTTTCACAAATGCAGAAACATAACAAAGATCAAAACAAGCATAATCTAAAGATCAAAAACTAACAGTGATTTCGATAGGCACACGCGTGTCAATCCTGTGCTGATAATACAGATCAATGCAATCGACATCGAGCCGCTGCAGGCTCGCCTCACAAGCAGCCCTCACATAGGCCGGATCGCCCTTAACCTCCCACGCACCATCGTATATGACCCCAAATTTGGTCGCAAGCTCCACCTTCTCCCTCACACCTCCCTTCAAAGCCTACACTTAAACAACCGTTAACTCATCAATCAGACATTAATCAACATGTACAACAAACAAAACCCAATTCGTAAATTCGTTCAGAGATTCAATCGGACTATGAAATCAAGCCGATGGATGAGAAAAAGCGTTACCTTTCCGATAAGGATCTCGTTGGTTTTGGGGCCGTAGACGTCGGAGGTGTCGAGAAAGGTGACACCGGCGTTAATGGCTTGGTGGATGAGGTTGATCATGTCGGGTTCGGGCTTGGGTGGTCCGTAGAAGGCGGACATGCCCATGCAGCCTAGACCCTGACCCGATACCTCTAAGCCTTGTGAACCCAATTTGACTCGTGGGACTTTTGTCATTTTGGAGCTTTGGGTTTGAATGTTTGATTGATCGAAGGGTGCTTGTGGATGATTAGTTCGTGTAGAGTGGAGGTGAGTGTTCAGTGTGGGAATTGGGGGTTTGTAATTGTAAGGTGAAAAGAGGAAGACGATGACGATAGGTTGACGTATGCGCCTACGTGTTACATCAAATACAATTCTTTTCAATGATACGATTCTTTGGTCTTCTTGTAATTGCATTCATTGCTTTCTTATAATTTTTATTTGTTTTTATACATATATATAAATACACTAGTTTTATTAAACCCATATATTATATACGTTGAGAAAAATAAAAAATTAATATAATTAAAATTTATTAATTATAAAATAATATTTTAAAATATGATATAACTGAAATTACATATGAGTAAAAAGAACAAATAATAAAACAATGATATCACATTTTTTAAAATATCATTTTGTTATAAAACAAAACGTATAAAAATGTCAGTTTTAAAAATAGTTTTTATTATAAAACTGAATGGTTAAGAGCTTTAATGTTAAATGGTTAAAACATCTTGTCTAAATTGATCAGACATTTGCCTTTGAATAGTTAAGGGATTTATTAGCTCTTAGTGGTACATGACTTTTAATGGTTCAACACTTAGTGGTTCAACACTTAATCATTCGAAAATTGCCAAACAACCCCTAAGTGTCCTTTATTTGAAAATTTATTATGTTTTCTGTCATTTTCACTAACACAAGTTAACTTTTCTGTTAGACTTTTATAAATAATAATTTTGCCCTTCCTCTTAGAGGACAAAATGTGTAATTTTATTATCTTTTATTTTCTTTATTTTATTTAATTTAGTTTTCTTTTTCTTTATTTAATCTATTTAGTTTTTTTTCTTTTCTTTTTTCTAACGCTTTTATGTTATAAACTTATATTAAACGTTATATTTAAATTAATTTAATATTTTTGTCTAAAATATAACTATATTTATAAATTTTTTGATTAATTTATTAATAAAAATATAAGTTACATTACATAATGTTTACCACTTATATAACATGAGGTTGTCCCAAGTAAATCACATTTTATGCTATTTCCAAATAACATGTATATTTTTGTATTGTTTTTGTAAAATGCTAGCCATTATGCTACATCTCCGTTAATGCCACACCCTTGTTCGTAACCAACATCGACGCAAACTTGCTATAACCCTAAAACCGCCTTCTGTCTCATTCTTGTCAATGTGTGTAACATCATCTCCACTAAAACCGACACCGTTTCATCACCAATTTGCAACCACTGGTCGGGTCTTATCGGATTTGTTAGCTGCATGCACTTGACCCCTAGTAAATCTTTTCCATGCATAATTAAGGACTAAGTACTTTTGACACACGTTGCATTTTAAATATATAGAGAGGTGTGAGTGACCTCCAATATGGCGTCACGTTCAAACATGCTATAATGTCCACGTACTGTATATGTTTGATGTTCATTTGTGTGTCTTTAAATAGCCTTATATGTTTAATGAAAAGGCAAGAAGAAATTATGTAAATATTGCCTTTGTTTTTATCTATGTTTCTTTGGAGTCTAACCCACTCTAAGCGTCATCTCATTTGGGATATTGCCAATCTAAAATTGGTCTTTAACACTAGATGCCAATGGTTGTAATTTGTTAGGCCAAACAGACTTCATGGTTGATAAGTTTTTCCTACCAACTCATATTTCTAACATGAATGTCATCCAAAATGGGTTTGTAAGTGGAGTGATCGAGTCCGTTCTAAACAATGTCAACAACATCTTTCTAGTCCATCTATATTCCTAGCATGACCAATTCGCCATCCACTATTTTATTGTGCAGCATGTACTCATGGTGGCAGACCCAAATTGTAACACTCAGCCTTTCATGCCACCAATATTGTCTTCTTTGCCCACGAGAAGCTCACGGACTTGCTTTTAGTTACCCAGGTGAAAACTTCCCAAGAATGTCACCCATCCATGGATTATTGCCACCTAAGCACGCTTAACTGTGGAGTTCTCCTCTCATCCACATCCAATATGTCACACCCTGACCGACGGCTGAATCATCGAGGCGGACGAATATGAAAAAATTGTTCATAGCTCATGGAATTGAATAAGTTGAAATAATATTAAATGTTATTTTTCGTTGAATAATACTAGACAATTAAGTCATTACAATACAACAAATAATTAAACCACAACATTAAGATATTTAATTAAACTAAGTCCAATTTCTATATGTGCAAGAAGAAGTCCTCAAGTAGCGATCCTGAAACATGTTAAAAATAAAGGTTCAACTATGAAAGTTTGTGAGTTTCTATGGGTTAAGTATACATACATATATAAAAGTTTACAAGTAGCAATTCATGTTAATGATCATGAATAAAGCAAGTTTATAGATAACATATAGCTACAATCAAACCTTGACCAAGAATATCAATTACAAGTATAACGATTAGCTAAATGTACTTGGTTCTTATGATTAACAAACATACGTCATCAGGAGCCAGCAATAACCTCGGATTTAGCACCAAATAGGCTTGTCAGACCCATAGATCTATGACGTCACCAGGCTAGCAATAGTTAATGATTGTCAACATATAATGTCTATCATATAAGTCTCTTAATATTACAAATAACCATGACAAAAAGTAAAGATGAATTGTGTGTGCATTTACAAGTATCAAGATGTTTACAAGTGTAAGTTTATATGTTAACATGTATCACTCCAAAAGGGTGAAATAAAATAAAAAGGGGTATGGAAGAACTCATATGAAAAACTCACATGCTATAAGGTGCACTTAAGATAACAATAAGATATTAAGATTACTCCAACGTTTCTTCATGATTCAACCTAATATTTGGTGACCTAGGATTAAAATAAAGATGTGATTAATGACTAAATATGAATTAGGGTTTTAATTGGAATTGGGGGGGGGGGGGTTTAATAATTGAATCAAATGAAATAATACAATCGATTATGTTTTGGTTCAATAAAGATGGAATAAATCAATTAAGATTGAGAATGATAAAGAATGATTCAATAATTTAATTTAACAATTGATTTAATAAAGATTAAGTATAATGTGTGAAAAAAATAATTAAATTAATAATTAATTATTTAAAATTAGATAAAGATAATTAATTAAATATTTATTTAAATGACTAGCAAAATAATTTAAAATTATTTAGGCTTGATTTAAAATCACTTTATAAACTTTTTTTAACTCTTAAATGATTTTTATAATGGTTTTATAAGATCAAAACCTTAAAATAAGAATAAAGAGTATTAGAAAGTTATATTGTTTTATAAGTTTCAAGAGTTTAAATAAAAGTTTAAGTAATAAACTTATTAACTATTTGTGATATAACATGGTTAAATGAATAGATGAATAATTAATTATTTATATAATTAACTATTTGAATAATTGATTATTTAACATGTTGTTTATAATGTTTTGAAATAATCAAAATTTGAACCATAATAGGTTTATAACATTTAAATCATATAAATGACTTAATAATATTTTTGTAACCTATTAATTTAAAAATTATAAGTTTTAAAATCTTTAAAAATTTATTTAATAATTTCTGAAATGTTTTAGTTAATAAAATAGTTTTTATTTTAATTTAGTAACATGATAATAAAATTTTGAATTATAAAAAGGAAAAAAATAATTAAAAAAATTGGCAGAGGCTCAGTTCGAACCCAGTACCTCCTCCTTATGGTTGTGACCAGTTACAAGTTGGGCTAAAGCTTGATGCTGATCAATATCCAAAAAGAAAATCATAAAATTGTTAACAAATTAAATCCTCAAATTCATATGAACCCTAGTATCGAAATGAATCGAAATGAATCCAATTGAACATCAATCTGTGAATGTTACTAGAATCAAACTTAGGGCATCGATTCTACATGTGAAATCGATTTCGTATGTGTCCTTAATTTTCCTGATTTGATCATATGGATGGTTAACAAGATAGAAGCAAGTCGCGACGAGTGGAAGTCGGTTTGTGATGATTGAGTTGATCATAATCTAATTCCTTGAGTGCGTAGCATCCTTATGTAATAGGAAGTAGTAGCCCATTATCAATTGCGATCTAAGTTGCCCAGAAGATGGAGTTCGGCTAAGACGCATGTTCGATCGGAATTGGGGGTCGAGTTCGAGGAATGTGTGCTCTTTAAATGGAATTAGAGGTACAAAAGGATTGGAGGAATCATCTGAGATGTGTGCCCTCCATTACATAGGTTTTATTCAGTCGGTTTCAAGTTAAACGGTTTACATACTTTGAATGTGGGTTCGGTTACGAGTGCTTAGAATTAACAGCTCACTAAGGTCAATTGAAACGAGTGTTGGGTTTGAAAAACGCATGCGAGAGTTAAGAACCATTTAATTGAGTTAATTCGACATTTTATAGAAGTTTGGTGGTCGTCGGAGGCTGCCGGAGCCGGTGGCCGGAGGCGAAGGAGGCAGACGAGGAAAAAGGGGGTGGTTTGGGTATTTTTGCAATTTGGTCCCTGAACTTTAATTGTTTATTATTTCATGTAAAAACTCTTAAATTAAGTTTCATAAACTACAAAATAAACCATAGAATTATAAAAGTAATTTTAATAATAAATCAAATTATTTATTTAATAATCTTTATAACTTTTATAAAGCTTGTAAACTTATAATTTGATTATTTACTTTCAATAATTAAAATTCATAATTACTAATAAAACTTTATAAGTTTATTAAAACTCATTTTATAACTTTATAAATTTTAATAAGACTTTCCATTTAGTTATTTATTGTAAAATAATTAATGAAACTTTATAACTTTATGAAAAAGAATTATTTATAAATCAATGAATTATTACAAGTTGTTTAGATGTTTAATAAATAAATAATTCACAATATAATTGCATATTTAATACATTTGATCCATTAAATTTATTAAAATAATTTAATAATGGAAGTTCTAAATGAATTCGGGTTTGGGTTTTAACTTGGAAAATGACGGATGTTACACAAAATACACCCAAAACACATTGGTTTAATTTCTTCACTTTGACATTCAGAGCATTGGGCGGAAATCAAATTGTGTTAGCATCCGCATGGACCATCGCAAAAAGAGTCATAGCTACAGAGTAGACGAGTTGGTATTCGCCACACTTTTCTGCAACATCCACATGGGTTAGACCCTACGGACAACAATTTTTCATGTTATTTTTGGGTGATTGTGACACCCTACATAAATCCCATATCAGCCATGGACATGAGAGATTCATGATTCATAAGGAACGGTTGGTCTTTAATATCACCAATGTGTTTTAGGCATATTGGTTGTGTGTAAGACCCGGATATTTTCTTTGAAGTCGACGAAAGAAGAAAAAGAAATAAAGTCCAAAGTCGGGGGACCAAACTTGCTAAAACGGGAGAAAGCTTTGATGAGTAGGTGAATAAGAGGGGAGGGCAACCCACACCCTCCCCCACACTTGTAAAATTCTGCCAAAGAGGAGAAGAGAGGAAGAAAAGGGGTTCAAGCTTGGTTCTTATGGATTCGAGCACAAAAGTTGTAGTGTAGCAGGTTAGATTGAAGCTCTACTCGACGGTGTTGTTTGTGTGAGTTTTAGGACCCCTCTTTTACAAGTTTTTAACAGATTTGGGGCTGGAACACATAGTTAAACCCATTTTTGAAATGTGTATGTTGAACCCGTATGTGTGTGTTTGTGTGTGATGCGAGTGGAGTTTGTTTTCGGGCTTGTGTGTGCTTGAATGGTGTTGTGGTATGTGTTTCTAAGATTTAGGATGGTTGATTTGGGATTAGAACGAGTTCGGAAGGGTGTGGAGGCCGAAAAGTGCAAATTGGGTTCGGGATGAACTGCATTCTGCATCAGTTAGGGTTAGGCGACCGAATGGCATGCGACTGAGGCCATACGACCGAAAGGAGTGCTTCTGAGGTTCATTCGCATGTGATTCGTGCGACTTAGGTCCATTTGCTTGTGAGTCGTACGACAGAGGCTCATTCGCATGGGGAGTCATGCGACTGAGGGTCCATCTGCATTAGTTCCATTCGCATGAAAATCATCCGCATTAGGCTCATTCGCATGTGAGTCATGCGATTGAGGGTCCATACGCTTGGGTACTCATCCGCATTGGGTTAAGTCGACCATGGTGTCCATCCGCATTAGTGTCCATTCACATAGGGTTCATTCGCCTGATGTCCATTCACCTAAGTGCTCAGTCGCCTGGGAGGCCATGCGACTGAAAGGTGCCCATACGCCCAAGTATGGTTTGTGTACCCGAGGGAATGTAGTTTAATTACTGACTTTCGGGGGAAAGTGCAGATGTAAGTTTTGACGTGGAAATTCCCGGGAGTTCCTGTAAGATGACTTTTGAGGCAATAGAGGTTATGTTGGTCATGGGTGATGTTGTTGTATGTTTATGCATGATATATGTTATGTATGTATGATGCCTGGTATGATGATGTTGATTGTGATTGTGTTCCTTATTATGTATGTTTATTTTTTCGTGGCTTTACATTGAATGTTAATGAATGAATGAAAGTATTATGTAATGTAAAATGGAAGATAATGAAAAGAGGAATGAAATAAAGAATGCATGCATTAATGAATGAACGAATGTAAGAAAGACTTGCAAGCAAATGTATGGAGGTTCACACTTATTGCGGAGTGTTAGCTCAACCGTGTGCGGGTTAGCTACCCCATGAGGATGCACACTGGGGCTTAATCCGTGTGATTAAGCAAATGTATGGAGGTTCACACCCAATGAGGGGTTGCCAGCTCAACTGTGTGTGGGTTATATACCCCATGAGGATGCACACAGGGGTTCAGTCTTTGTGATTGACCAGACGTATGGGGTTGTTGTCGATTAACCCTAGATGAATTGCTTGGTGCTCTAGAGGGAGGTTAAGCACATGACAGGACCTAGATGAAAACGAGAAGTTAATAAAAGTACGATACGAACGATGATGAAGATAATATATATTATCTATGTGTACGTATGATGTGTGATCACATTTTTAAACTTGTTATGTTTTGAAGGAAAGTAAAGAACGGTTTTGAATGAAAGATAAAGAATGTTTTATTTTAAAACTAGAACTCACTCAGCAACGTTGACTTTTATGTGTTTCCAGCTAGCAGGTAATGTTGCTGAGGATGGCACGGGACGGCTACTCAGCTCTTTTGGATGACATCCATATTTATAATGCTTTTGTGATGTAATACAACATGTATTTTGTAACTTGATAACGATGTATTGTTTTTCAAAAGCTTTTATATTGAAATGAGATGTCTATTTGGATAATTCCGTTGCGAGGTTTTATGATAGATAAATGTATTTGTAGGTTTTATGTGTGGCGATCGACCAACTGTGAGCGTCCCCGGAACGGGGCCTTACATTGTGGATGAGAGGATAACTCCATATTTAAGCGTGCTCAGGTGGCAACAATCCAGGGATAGGTGACCTCCCTAGAAAGTTTTCACCTAGGTAACCAATAACAAATACGTGAGCTTCTCGTGGGCAAAGCAGACAATATTAATGGTATGAAAGGCCGGGTGTTACAGAATGGTATCAGAGCCACTCCTATGATGTTCAGGATGTGGGACATACCTCACCGATGATGGTGACTTCTCGGGCTCATCGAGCACGATTAGTCCAAAGGGGGGTGGGGTGATTGTGACACCCTACATAAATCCCACATTGACCGTGGACAAGAGATATTCTTGGTTCATAAGGAATGTCTGGTCTCTAATATCACCAACATGTGTTGGGCGTATTGGTTGTGAATAAGATGAGAACTCCATAGTTAAGCGTGCTCAGGTGGCAGCAATCAAGGGATGGGTGATCTCCTTGTGAAGTTTTCACCTAGGTAACCAAAAGCAATTTTGTGAGCTTTTTAGTGGACAAATCAAACAATATTGGTGGTATGAAAGGTCGGGTGTTACACAAATGCACCTTGAAATGTTAATTGTTAATTAGGTTATTATGCTTAAGAGTAAATAATGAGGACTGAAATGGGTTCGTGTTGTTATGATGAAGCAAGTGAACAGAGAATAGGGAATTACTAGCCTCGAGTGAATGTAAATGGTGAAATTAGATTTGTCTTGTTTTGCTAAACTCGTGTATTAATTGGTGCAATTAGTAATTTATGTAATTTTTTAAAGTAATGTAATTTTATTTTAAGTTTTAAAAATATTATGAGTTTTCTAATTTTTATTAACTTATTAGAAAAATAATAGCTAAATAAAAAAAATTAAAATATATAAATAAATTTATATTTAAGGAATAATAAATTTTAAGATATGTTTGTTATATAAAAATGGTAATGAAAAAAGAAAATAAAAATAGGTAACTAAAAAAAAGAAAATAAAATATTAGTATAAGTTATGCATTTCGTCCTTTAAAGTGTAATGGCAAAATGACCATTTATTAAAAAACTAACATATGAATTTAATTAGTTAGTGGAAATGACAGAATACATAATAAATTTTCAAATAAAGGGCACTCAACGTACTTATCAAAGTTTAAGGTCAAGTTTCGTAATTTTGATAATAGTTAAAGCCTAAAGGATAATATTTGTAATTTACTCAAGATAAAAAAAAGATAAAGAGATGTGAATGTCCTTATAATAATTTTGGGTATTCATATAAACCAAGGCTTTAAATTTTAAATTAGTTTTTAATATGGCATTTTTCAACATGTTTTCTTATAGTGTTTGTTAAAAGGATACAGTAAATTTCATTTTTCATCCTTTAATTATATAGTAAATTGCAGATTTCATCCATAAACTTTAATTCATCGATCATCTTTTATGACGAGAGGTTGTAACATATTTTTTCATTTACATTAGTTGATATAAGTTTCTTGTTAAATAAGTTCTATAATGTCTAATTTACTCTTCCTTGATCACAAGCCACTACAAAAAAGGAAATCAGGTTAAATATTATCTCACACAACTTAAAGAGTAAAGTCCTAAACCCTTATGGCTTGCGCTACAAGGTCAATAGTTAATTAACTTCTCGACCTCCTCACAGTCGGCGACATAAAATTGTAGGAACCTATCTTAGTAGTAATGATAGTCACCTACATCTTTACAAAAAGTCAAAGAACAAGACACAAAGATCATCGCCTTTTACTTTTGTCATCTGATCTAGAATCCCCTTCTATGTGAGTTTGAAATAAGAAAAACATGACACTCATTTGAAATTTTTTATATTATTGTTTGTTTTCATGAAAGAAGTAAAAAACACAATCCAGAAATTTTAAACAACGATAAGATGTTAAAAAGGAGGTCCATTGCCAATAAGGGGAAACCTTACACCCATTTGAAGTTCTTTATATTATTCTTTATATTATGTTTGTTTTCATGGAAGAAGTAAAGAACACGATCTAGAAAATAATTTTAAACAACAATAAGATGTTAAAAAGGAGGGCCATTGTCGGGGAAACCTTAAGAAGAAGAAGAATAAGAAGAAGCGCTCATGTCACCTCTTGGCAAAGTACACATACATTAAAAAAAACTTTCATCTCGCATGGCTCCTATGTGATAAAAGAAAGAAGTGAAATTGGATCGTTATTCCCAAAAGCTAGCATAATCGAAATAGCAAAATTAAACTCTTCTCCTGCCTTCTTCATTAAAGCGAGCTTTTTTCTTCATTACCTTTTAAGACATATAGTTGACTTACACCCCTATTTAATAGAGGCGTAGCATTGTAAGGAATGCTTTTAACCATCTTAAGCCATTCTTGATCATGGATGTGTAAGGGTTGTGTTTTTACACCATCCATAGAAGCATTCATAAGTTAAGTTTATATGTTCAAATAGTCAGTGGATATTTCAATAATCGTGTAATGATTAAGCTAATAAAGTAAAAAAAATAGTTATTAGCAATTTGGATTATTCGTCTTATAAAAATAAATAAACGTTCCTGGAATTGTAATTTTTTAATATGTGTTAGTTAAATATATAATAATTTATTATTTTATTATTAAAAGTTTTAGTTGATTTTTTTGGATCGATGTTAAATTTTCTTAGGAGCCAATGTACAAAAGAGTTGGTGTCATAATTTTATGTGGGCCTAGTGATAAAATTTCTAGGGAGTCGATTAAGATTAGATTATATATACTAAATAAAGATGTTTCTTAGGTCCATTGTTGTTGGTAGAATCATGATGTTGTTATTGAGTTTGTAGGGTTGTTTCCTGATTTCTAAGCCTGTTGGAGTTTATAGAGTCTGTAATACAATATATATAGCATTGTTCTTGAGTTAATAAAAAGATTATCATAGTATTCGATTACTTCTTTGATATCCTGATTTTGTAGGAAATAATGCACGTTTTTACATAAATATTGCATTTTTACAATTATTATTCTATGTCGAAACATATTACTTTGTATGCATTTGTATGTGTAAGGTTATGGTGGAAGATGTGATTTACATCAAAGCGAACACATTTCGATGGATATAAAATAATTTAAAGCTCATGTGTACAAGAAAGAACCAACAAAAGTTATGCTTTAAAGATATAACTTGATTTGCACAAAGGAAGAATGACGTACAAGTGACCACAAACCCTAAACGGTGTATTACTTTGCTAAGGTGGATTATCTTTCTCCATATATAGTTATGTACTCCTTTTAGGTTGTTTGTGTGGCATATGCCATATGGGGTACCATACTCCATTTAAAGTATCATACTCTCTTGTTAGTTTTGAGGCGGTAAATACACACCATAAAAGAGGGAGATTCAGTGAAAAGAAAGCATCATCGAGTTTTTCTGTAAGTATCTCACAAGAGGAAAAAGGAATAAGAAGAGATCAAAATAACTTGAAGAACAACAAAAATTCATCCATTCTCATCACTCTTATTTCATTAATTTCATTTAATGTTGTACTCAAACATAATGTGTGGCTAAACACATTGATCACAACCTTATTAGAGACTTAATTATACATTATGAGCTTAGGGTTGATGTATTTTTATGTACCAACTCTTATCATTATGAATAATTTCTCTCATCTACTAGTAATGTATATGAGTTGTGAATATGATAATGATGATGTATTATTTGAATCAAATGTTCTCTTTGTTTACCTAATGGTGATTTTTATATTAGTTAGTTTAGTAAAAAAATTCCATTGGTGTGATCATAGTTAATTAAGTAGTGGTGACAATCTAATTTAATAAGTGTAAGTAGGGAATGTCCCGTTAGTATGATTATCTAATATTGATTTGATTAATACATGTTATTATGAATCATTTCTATATGATTATCATTCTTATACTTAAACCCAAGTTTATGTAGGTGAGATTTTCTCTTAAGCCAGAAAGTTATTCTCTTTTATTAAGTCAAATAACTAGTTTATTGTTATTTAGGTTAACTTTTAAGTAAAGAATTTTATTCAAAAATCCAAATTATCAACTATTTATATTTAATGCATTACATAGATCAAACTCTATGTGAATTTGACACTCTTACTTACCATAACTAGTTTAAGGTAATTATGATCAATTAATCTTCTATTTTGATCGGGCCTTCAACACCGATCAAATTTTGATGTCATTGCTTGGGAGTTTGAGCGCTTGGCTATTTAATTTTTGTTGTTTTGTATAGCTATAAAGAATCTAAAAATATTATATGATTATTTTTTATCTTTCTCTTTTCTTCCTTGGTGTGTTATTTCTGTTTGAGAAGGTAAACAAGAGTTTGTATGCGTGCAAGGTTCTCTAACTGATCATCACCTTTATCATTTGATCTAGAGATTGAAAGAACATCAAGAAATAACAGAGTTTTTCAAAGAACACCAGTAACAAAAAAAACCCATCACCTATAGAGTTAGTATCTAGGAGAAGGGAATTGGTTTCATCATCTAACGACACAGTTAATGAAATTATTGAGATGGAAAGACCAACATGTTTGAATCTCGATTTCAACACTTGGAAACTTTGGCACAAAACCAAAATAGGGCCCTGGATGATAATCAAAATCAAGAGAAGTCACCTCCAAATGAAGAAAATCAGATATAGATTCAACAGCTACCACAAGATAATCATGCACGTAATAATAAGGGTGTGGGTAACAATCATAATAACTCTTCGATTGTTATTCATAACCAAAATCAAGACTACGGTAGGAATATCAACAATGATGGAAATCATAACAACCAAGGAGGTGGAGACCCAAATCAAAATAATGGGGGTAGATGTAATTTGAGGGTTGCTATTTGAACAACAATAACTAACTACAATGAAGATGTTTTGTGAATCAAGGGTGGAACAACTTGAATTACAACGATGGTGTCGGAGGAAATTTCAATCATCATGATGGAAATTTTTATGGTTAATGTTGAAATAATTACATTTGCATGGAGTATTACTGCACATGGACTTGCTTTTGTTTTACATTTTATTGTTTCAAAGTTTAAGTCTTTAGTAGTTGAGTTTGAATTAGTCGGTGTTAGTTGGCTGGTTATTTTGGGTAGTGG
Organism: Flaveria bidentis; assembly: GCA_018326385.1. NCBI lineage: Eukaryota > Viridiplantae > Streptophyta > Magnoliopsida > Asterales > Asteraceae > Flaveria > Flaveria bidentis. The sequence continues at coordinate 25,410 of BJCM01084707.1, forward strand.
GATAGTACCTAGTTTTTAGCTTTGTTTGTTTATTTCCGTTATTTCTCTTGTTAATTTAAATGACCCTTCATATCAATGAAAATTATTAGTTTGTGAGTGAATAATACCTTTGTTCATCTAACAGTTGGTATCAGAGCGCAATCAGGATCAATTGAGAGGAGAAACAGTGATCATGAGCAGTGAGAAGTTGAAAATCATGGTCTTTGACGGTCACTACGACCATTTGAAAGAGATGATGGAAAGTTTGTTGTGGGCAAAAAAATTATGGAATCTAATTGAACCTAGAATCATCAAACCTGCTGTTGGAATCACTCAAAGCGATGCACTGAAGAAGACCTTGGTTGAACTACGAACGAAAGATTTACAAGTAAAGCAATACTTGTATCAAGCGATTGACAGAATCACTTTTGAGCAGATCTTGGATCGAAGCACATCCAAGACGATTTGGGAAGCCATGAAACAACGATATGAAGGAAACACACATGTCAAGATGTCCATGCTGCAAAAGCTTTGTCGTGATTTTGAAGTTTTAGAGATGAAGACTACGGGGTCGATTCTAGATTATTTCGGTAGGGTATTGACCGTCAGATGAGGAGCAATGGGGAAATCATGACAAACTTGAAGATTGTAGAGAAGATTCTAAGGACGCTTACCGAAAAATACATGTTTGTGGTAGTCTCTATCGAAGAATCAAAGGAGGTTGAGAAGATGTCCATAGATGAAATTCAAAGCACGTTGCTTTTTCACGAACAGAAGTTTAGAAAGACAGGGAAAGAAGAGGAATAGGCCCTGAGTAGAACAAAGTGATGGCTCAAATACGAGAGGTCGAGGAAGAGTCCAAGGGAGACCATGAGCATATAAGTACTACTAGCATGGGGACCCTACAACAGAAGTCTATGGTTAAAGGTATGCCATCTTTTACTATTGATGATACCTTATGTATTGACTGTTTTATGGGAAAATAGACAAGTAAAGCCATTCCAAAAGGTAGTGACTAGAGGGCTAAAGAAGTTCTTGAGCTCATATAGTTTGATATCTGTGGGGCCATCACACCCTCCTCTCACAATGGAAAAAATATATTCTCAGCTTTATTGATGATTATAACAGAAAAGCCTGGATCTACTTATTGAAAGAAAAATCTAAAGCATTTGAAAGTTTTAAAGCCTTTAAAAGTAAAGTGGAGACCGAGACGGGAAAGAAAATCAAAGGCTTACGTACGGATATAGGTGGGGAGTACTTGTATAATGAGTTCAAAGAGTTTTGTGTGAAGCATGGCATCAAACGACAATTGATAACATGCTTCACACCGTAGTAGAATGGCGTAGACGATTGACAACATGCTTCACACCGTAGTAGAATGGCGTAGCTGGAAGAAAAACCACACAGTCACGAACATGGTTGTGACACTACTTGCAGCTAAAAATATGCCTAAGTTTTTCTAGGTAAAAGCAGCAGTTTGGAGTTACTATATTTTAAATAGGAGTCCAATAAAGGCTCTTACAGATGTGACTCCATATAAGGCATGGAGTGGTGAAAAACCAAGCGTTGAGCATCTAAAAGTGTGGGGTTGCCTAGCCCACGTACATGTCCCCAAGAAGAAGCGAACCAAGGTTGACGACAAAAGCATGGTTTGTATCTTAATGGGTATGAGTGAAGAGACTAAACCTTATAGATTAAGTGATCCATAAACCATGAAAGTGATGGTCAGAAAAGATATGATTTTTCAAGAAGATAAAAGTTGGGATTGGGACATAACTCAAAGAAAAGAAGACATATAACATTTGACTTGGGGTGATGAAGAGAGTCAAGAAAATTCTAAAGTTGTATATAAAGAAGATGGAAATATTAGTGGGTCATCTTTGCCATAGAATCAAGAAACAACCAAGATCGCCTGATGTAAGGGAGGGTAGATCGAACAGGTCAGAAACAAGCATTGTAGGTACACGGGAGGCCAGGGAACGTAGGCCCCCTGGTTACTTGCAAGACTATCATACCGGAGAAGATGAGTTAAACGATGCGGAAGTGTCGGTGGAAGTTCCTCTTCTTGAACCCACAACTTATGAAGAAGCTGCCCATGAAACCAAGTGGGAAAATGCTATGAATGCTGAAATACAAGCAATTGAAAGAAATGGAACATGGAATTTGGTCGAGCTGCCTAAGGGTGCGAAATGTATAGGAGTAAAGTGGGTTTTCAAAACAAAGTTTAACGAACGAGGTGAAGTTGAAAAGCATAAGGCTCATTTGGTGGCAAAAGGTTGGACGCGATTCGTCTTATGATAGCTATAGCTGGACAACAAGGCTGGGATATTTTTCAAATGGACGTAAAGTCCGCCTTCTTGCATGGGACTTTGGATGAGGATGTGTATGTGCAATAACCTAAGGTTAAATGAAAAAGAACAAAAAGAGAAAGTTTACAAGCTCTACAAAGCTTTGTACGGACTAAAGCAAGCTCCATGAGCTTGGTTTAGTTTGTTGGAAGATTATAATCAAGACAATCATAAATATAGTAGATTAATGTTAATTAGTAAGAAGAATATAAAAGTCAAAATAGAAAAAGTTAAACATGTAAATTAGGTGGGAATTAAAGGGTTAGCTTTGTTAGTTTGTAACCGTCAATGTAAGGGTATAAATACCCGCCTTGTAAAACATTTTCAACAGTGTGTGTATTGTGTTCTTGTGTTCCACCAAGTCATTGCACATCTTTATGCATACTCTCATCTATTTGTTCATCCATGATTGATCCTAATGTATGATCCGAAGGAGTCTCAACATAGTTGTATAGAGAGTTATTTTATCAGTGAGGGTTTTTAGAAGGAAAAATGCTGAAGACACGCTTTTTATCAAAAGGAATGAGAAAGGGAACATGTTGTTGGTGAACGTGTATGTTGATGATCTTATCTATATGAGTGATGACTTGTCTATGTTATAGGATTTCAAGTGTTCGACGATGAAAGAGTTCGAGATGATCGATCTAGGGCGTATGAAGTTCTTTCTTGGGATCGAAGTGTTGCAGACAATTGATAGAATTCACATCTCTCAATGAAAGTATGTAGTTGAGTTGCCAAAAATATTTCAAATGAAGAATTGCAATTCAGTGGTTAGTCCAATTGTTCCCGGCTGTAAGTTGAGATCGGATGAAGGAAAGAAAATGGAAGATACTTTGTTCAAGCAAATGGTTTACTCGACCCGACATTCAGTATGTGGTAAGTTTAATGAGTCGCTATATGGCTAGTCCAACTAAAGCTCACTTTGATGCTGCCAAAAAGGTGTTAAGATACCTGCAAGGCACTCAAGATTATGGAATTTGGTATGAACATGGCGGTCCATGTTTGTTGAAAGTTTATACGGATAGTGATTTTGGTGGGGATACAGAAGACTATAAAAGCACATTTGGCTATGTCGTTTTATAGGATGGCGGTTGCGTGGTCGTTTAAGAAGCAAAAAATTGTGATTTTGTCATCGAACGAGGCCGAGTACGTGGCGGCTACCACCTGTGCTTGTCAGCTATTCTGGCTGAGAGGGATGTCGGAAGATTTCGGCTTAACAGTTGAAGGTGCCACGATCATTAAATGTGATAATACATCGACGATCAAGCTATCAAAGAATACCGTTTTTCATGGGAGATGCTGACATATCGGGATGCGATATCATTTTCAGTGAGACTTGGTGAGAGAAGGAACGATCAGCATGGAACATTGTGCAACACAGGACCAAATCACATATGTGTTTACTAAAGCTTTGAAAAGAGACTAGTTTGTGTTGATGAGAAAGAAGCTTGGAATGTGTTCCATGAAAGATAAACTAGTTTAGGGAAACTTAATCTAGTTTAAGGGAGGGAATGTTGAAATAGTTACATGTGCATGAAGTATTACTGCACGTGGACTTGCTTTTGTTTTATATTTTATTGTTTTAAAGTTTAAGGGACGTTTGATTGGAAGGAATTGAATGAAATTAAGAAACTAGTATAATTTTCAAGTACAATTATGTTTGAGTGAACAATTAAAAATAAATTTAAAAGAAAGTTTCACTTTAAATTCTTTTGGTTGTGAGATTTCAAAATCCTTCCACCTAGAGAGGGAATTTGAAATCCCACAACCAATGTAATTTGAGTCTTGGGTTTACATTTCATACCCACTCAAAAATAATTTTACTTAAAAATTATTTTAGTTTCTCAATTTAATTACATTCAATTCCATTTTTCCTAACCAAACGCTCCCTAAGTCTTTAGTAGTTGAGTTTGAATAAATCGGTGTTAGTTGGCTGGTTCTTTTGGATAGTGGGCTAGTACCTGGTTTTTAGATTATTTTGTTTATTTCCATTATTTCTCTTGTTATTTAAGTGATGCTTCAGATCAATGAAAATCATTAGTTTGTGAGTGAAAGATACATTTGTTTATCTAACAATGAAGCTCCTTACAACCAAGATGGGTTTGAATACAATCAATTTAACAACTATGGTCCTTTGGAGCACAAGGAGGAGTTGATACATAGACTATATGTAATTCTACAGTTTTTCGTAAACATCCGTTTTTAGTAATTTCTTGGTTTATAGCCATCTTTTACCCGTTTAATATGTCATAAATAAAACACATCAGAACCAATCACTCATTCATAACAACGTTAAAACTGGAATCTCTTAGTAGCAGTAGCATCTAATTTTGGTATCCACTCTTGCATCAAACAAGTTCAATCTTTTTCTAAGCATTTTCAAGTCCTATGAAATCTTTGATTTAACCTACATCTGTGTTAACAAGTCTATGATCTCATACAAAAAAAAAGTGATAATACAACCACCGATAACGTTTTCAAAAATCTCGAAAACTCATTTTGGGGTCTTGTTTCCTGCCACCCCGCCCCCTCCCTCTACCCCTAC